>APFE031696835.1:79981-99188 GCA_000404065.3 Pinus taeda
AATTGCAGGTTTGATAGCTAATTTCTGCACAATCAAAGCGTCCCAGGGGTTTTTCAGGGTGCTTAATCCAAATACGCAATTAAAAAACCATTTTAAATAATACAAATCAAGATTTAAGATCAATTTTTTCCACCGAAATTCAAATCTCCAAAAAATCGCACTAAAGACAACTCCAAATAAAAAAGTAGTTATTAATAATTATTAAGATTAAATTTAATTTATCAAGCTTTTCAAAAATTGATGTGATTTAATTTATTTTAAAATTTCATTTATAAAAATTAAAATAACTCTTATAACACTGTAATTTCAATGAATTAAAGTGTTAAGTTTAATAATATTTTGAAATTAAAATTTAATGTGTATTTATAAAGTGTTTCATTATCAACCATTTTCTTGTTTCAAAGATTATTCTCTTTTTCTTTTGGGTTAACAACTCAAGAGTGTTAATTATTATTTTCATCATAATTTTTTTAAATATTATTTAAAACAGATGTTATTTTTTTTCAAACTAAAGTTATTATTCATCTTTTTAAAATATCTTTATTTTATATATTTTTTTAATTTTATTATTTTTCAAATTTAAATATAATAGATTTTTATATATTTTCTATAATTTATAAAAATAAGCCCTTTTGAAAAATTTCAATAATTTATTTCAAAATTTAATATTTTAAATCAAAATTATAAGTGATTTGACTTTTTCCAACCCAAAATACAATTTAAAAACAAAAAAAATACTATTTCATTTATAAATATAAATAAAATATAATACTTATTAAAATAAAATTATACAGTTACATAACTACAGTTTTCTAATATTTCTTTAATATTAAATTTTTAATAACAAAAGTGTCTTGCCGTCTTGGTTAGTAAATATCTCAAATTCGAGTTCAATATTTTTAGGATGTTTATGCGTTACTACAAATCCAACATCAATATTTTCTCAAATGTTTTTAGTTATTTTACAAGGAATTGGTTTTTTACTTAAAATTTTCCACTGCTAGTGTATTATGATAATTTCACATAAAATATCATTAATCAATATTTTGTAAATAACATAGGTAATTTGTTAAATGTTTTGATTTATCATTTTAGTTTAAGATTGACATTCATATGTTAGTGTATCATGATAACATCATATAAGATATCATTAGTTGAATTTTTATAAATAACATAGCTACTTTGTTAAATGTTTTGATTTAAGATTCATATTCATATCAATAAGGGTTGGTTTTAAGTTCAATCCCCAAACTCATGCATCATTACAATTCCACATAAATTTTATTCGTTAAATTTCTACCCATAACACGTGTACCAAATGAAATTCCCTATTACATCTCTATTACAATTCCATATTACAATAGTTTGATTAAGTACTTGTTTTTACAAATAGTTGATATTGACTTCAATACTCATATATTGACTTTGATACTCATATGATGTTAATATATAATGTTTCAACTTTGCATATAACACCATGGGCTGAGTTCTAACAATAGTGTGGGTATTTAGCTAAATATCACATTTTATTAAAAACTCATATCAATAACAACATGATTTATCTAATAAAGTAAATGGTCTCTTTTTTGAGTATTTTTTTGGGTCAATTTTGTTTGAAATTCAACAAAGATTTTTAAGAATCATAAGTTTTACTAATCCAAAATATTTTTTAGGACACTAAATTTATTTATGCATTTAAAAACACTTTTGAATAAGAAATTACAAATTTTCTCATCATCAAATTCTAGTGAAAAAACCATTTCATTTATTAATTAAACCACGTCTATCAAAAAAAAAGTTAAGTTAACCCACATACTTGTATAAATAATTCTTTTTTTTTTACTAGGCCAAGCCTAGGTCACAGTGAGTTTGCTCATGAGATTGAAGGATTTACTCACTAATGGGATGCTATTCACTAGGTTTGTATAAGGCTCGAAGTCCGACCATGAGATTGAAGGATTTACTCACTAATGGGATGCTATTCACAAGGTTTGTATAAGGCTCGAAGTCCGACCCTGGACACCCCCCATGAAAGTTTTTAACTACTTTTCTCCAAAAGTAGCTTCCACCCCTCTCTTACTCCATAAAAGTTAAACCAATAACTTAATATAAACTAAACCCCACACAAACCAATTAATCTATATCTCATAAATTACAAATAACTAATTTTATTTTCATTTTTATATAATATTTATAACCGTTACAACATATCTAATATATTAAAAAATTAAATATTTTAACCTTTTACTGATAAAATAAATACTTTACAAAATAACTCAATCCAACCTAATTGTATTTATAATTATGGCAAAGAAAGAGGGGAAATTTTTAAGATTAAAAACATTGAATTAAAAGTGAATGTAATGATAGATTCAATTTTTCAAGGGAACAACTACCCCATTACGGAAATTCTTTTTGTGTAACGGTCTCCCTACCGTGTTTACAAGTCAAAATTCCACAACGCAATGTGAAATTTAATTGTACATTCCACGAGACAATGGCCCACGAACATAGTCCACATGTTGTTGTTTATATTTTCATTGATAATTGTTGAATGAACGTTGTTGATGTTGTTAATTTAGTTTGTCTTCATATATTTTAAAATGAAATGATGATGTGAAATTCAAAACTTAAGCGTTTGGTTCATCTGAACGCAACGAACAAATTTTATAAAATTGATTTTGACATATATTTTAGTAAATATTTCACAAATTTTATAAATATATGTATTTATCAAATTCAATTATTATGTCAATGTGTGACATTTAGGATGGATAAGGAGGTATTATTTCACTTGGATGTAAGTTTTTTTGGTTTTTTACAAAGTTGATATTGATTGTGTATATAAATTTTTAGTTGTCATCATTTCGTTGCCACATCGTGACTCCAATAGTCGAGGGATGATGACACTTGCTTTTTGTTCCTATTCGCATCAATCTAGTCCCATTCGTTAGTGCACAATTTATAATATTTGATGTTTAGACCTAACTGGTCTGACAACACCTTGAACTCTCTTAGCCACACATTTGGGAAGTTTCTGTATGTCAGGGAGACAAAACACTCCTTTCATGATAAGAAATAATGATTGTTTTATGGGCAATGGTTGCAAAACATGGTTAGATCTCTGCTACACATATGCCAATCCATCATCTAATTGACTGATCTACAATATGCATCATTGACATTTTCATCAAGTAATATAGTAACAATTGCTTTTGTTTAGGTACATGTTTAAATATAGATGAGCATATAATGTATATAGTGGAGACTATATAAATTAACAATTTAACCGACCACCGATACTGAGAGTTGAGATGGAAGACAATGGAGAGCTTCTTTACTTGTTGACTAAAGGATTATAATGCTTTCAATTTCCCTAAATGGGTCTCGTGAGTGGATATATTAATCAAAAGAAAAAAAACAAACTCTCTTTTCATTAAAAAATGAAGTTTACAAATACATATGATTTTTTCAGTAATATCCTTCCCACCATGAACCCTTTTTCTTGTAAATAAAAAATGGGAGACCTATAAATATTTGATGCTCCATCTATAGATATTTAAAAACATTTGCTAATCTATCTAGTATCAAACTATGATAGATCTTGAAACAATATCCAAAAAGAAAAAGAAAAAGAAAAAGGACTTTTAACTTATTGATGCAAATAGGGTTGAGCCCCACCAACATAAAAAAGACAAAAATTATGAAGAGACTACCCTCATATCTCTATTTGACTAGTCTTGTGAAAAGTTTCATTAGAGAAAACATGGTAACATATCCTGCCGAGGATTTCACTACACCCTCTTTTGACAATTTATCGACCACCATGTTCTATTATTGGAATATGTGTGAGACGAAAATCCTAAGGAAAGACAACA
This sequence comes from Pinus taeda, assembly GCA_000404065.3. Taxonomy (NCBI): domain Eukaryota; kingdom Viridiplantae; phylum Streptophyta; class Pinopsida; order Pinales; family Pinaceae; genus Pinus; species Pinus taeda. Next base: position 83,860 of record APFE031696835.1, read on the forward strand.
TCAAATACCTAATCCTATACATCCAGTGTGAAAAGGTTGGTACCTATAAAGTGGATCGTTGATTAGCCCACTTAGCGACGCCATGGAATTTCCAAACACAACAATATCGACAATGTCCAGCCACTTGGCATAATAGAGAATTCCCCATAACACCAATGACTCTGCTCTAATATTAGAATCACTTATGTTGTACTATTTAAACATATAAAATTCACTAGGCCTCATGAAAATCATCATCCCACTGCCATATCTCCCTGAAGATGATTCTCCATCAAATAAGCCAACCAGGAACCTACTCCAGATAACCTTCATAATAATGCATCTTTTTGGATTCTTGATAATAACAAGATCCTTATCTAAAAATAAGATATAGATCTTAATGTTAGATACCCTCACATCCTACTCCTTTTGGTCAAAATTATTAGCTTTTCTTTGTAACAACCTGGTGAAAATTCCATGTAAAAGTTAATAAAGGAAAAATAAGACCATGGTTAAGGGACACTTATTCCAAGTTGAATGTTGAGCAAAGATATCCTAGTAGGCATCACTCGAGGTGTTTATGGCTAAAGGAAATTAGCAAAGGCAAAGGATAAGGCATTAAAAAGGAAAAAAGGCATTTTTGGCACATTTATTTATGAAATAAAGGAAAATAGGAGAAAAAGGAGGTGAAAGGTCACAGGTTGTATGTGAGGAAGAAAATGAAGGAAAATAAAGGAAATTGAAGAAAATAGAGGCCTTGTGGATAAAAATGCTTCTAAGGATTAGTTCGCAAGATTTTGTTCTGGCTTAGTTAGTGTAAGCTTGGTCAGATCAGTTTTGGAGCTCCTGCATTATTCTCTCTCTCTCTCTCTCTCTCTCTCTCGCTTGGACACTTAGAATTTTCTCAGAGCACTCTAGCTTGGGAGTAAGGAAGGAAACACAAGTAAAGGGAAAGGATGGAAAGAAAGGAGCAAGCAATGAAGAGCAGGATCAAACAACTTAGGAGGAATAATTGCAGGCAACATATTGCATGTCTGATTTCCTAGCTGCTTTTGAATGTTGGTGTATGGTTCTCTTGTTGTTGGTGGCATGGTTTTGTCGAGTTATGACAATGGGTTTTAGCCTAGACTTGCCTTTTTTTTGGATGCCATGGTGTGTTGGGATTTTGATCTCTGTTTTGAGCATTTGAATTGCCAAATGGATTTTGGAATCTCGGGCAGAGGTGGTCTCAAGGTTCATTCCCAAAGGCCTAGGAATCCCTCGACTGGTTTTGGCGGGATACACAGTAAATATCGAGGGAGGTGTCTCGATTTAGGGCCTAGTGATCCGAGATTGGATTGTGGTAAAGCCTGAGAGACAAGGAGATGGAAAATTCCTCAAGGATAGTGATGGATTCCTGATAGCATTGCAAGTTTGGTTCGATTTTGTGATCGAGGAACCGATTTGGGTGTTATCACAGTTTGGTGAGGGTGGAGGTGGTTTAACCTTTGGATTCCCTTGGTTGTTTTTGGATTATTTTATCCATGAGATCCCACATTCATGCTTGGAGTATGGCATGGGGGCGACTGGCTGAAAGAAATATTTGGTTCAGCAATGTCTACAGTCGAGTGGTATGTGGAAGTCCTAAACTTGGTCGAATTTGCTTATGTTTAATAAAATCTAAGTTCTCTTGATTTTGTACTTGTTTATATGTGGATTTAATGGTTATTATCTCACTATTATTTCCATGGTTTTATGTTGGTTATAAACATGGTTAATTGACTGGTTCATGTCATGGTTATTTCATGTATTTACTTATAATTGTTAAAATGATGGATGCAAGACCTAATTGATATCAAAACAGTTCAAGGGAGAAGGTGGTGATCCTTCTTGTCATATCCCATAAGAGTTTTCAGTCATTCGTGCTCTCTCTTGTATCCTAGACCTGTATATTGCATTGATGCCAAGTGTTTGACAGAATGTCAGTCCTAGTTGGGGATGGTCAGGCCTAGTCCTGGAGTTAGTTTTTGGTTTATTAGTCTCGTCATCATGTGTTTAATTGATTCTGAAAGTTACATCAGGTTCTGGGAAGTAGCAGAAATTCTGGTTCTGAAAAGTGCCTTAAATTTCACGGACTTTGGCACAAGTTTGTTGGAAATAGTCCTTGGACGTAGATATGCAGGCTTGATGGAGCATCCAAATCTCTTTGGACGTTTGCATGCCCATAGCATGGGAGCATCCAGAGGTTTAATAGCTTAAAAATTCAGTGGGACCCAGGAGCATGATACCTGTGTGGTTTGGGTGGCTCTTAAGAGTGTTGTTGATGATGTGGAAGGTATGTTGGATGGGTTTTCGTCAATTCCACTTCCTTAAGGATACCTAGGAGGTTGAATCATATTATAGTAGCCTCTCGTCACCTTTTTACCCCGATTTGACGGTTAGTTGGGTAGATATGGGAGGAGAGTGTTATAGAGTGACATTAGAGTAGGTTGCACTCTATTTGGGTCATATTTGATATCACAGAGTGGTATCAGAGTAGGTTGTGATTTCTTTGGGTCATATCTGATACCATAGAGTGGTATTAGAGAATAGTTCACCCCTTGGACTAGATGGGCGTTGTGTTGGCCATGCATTCATGTCAGTTGCATATGTGTTGCTTATGCTTGTAGTCCATGTGTGTGTTGCATTTACATGGTGTTGATCATGGTTGTAGTGATGTCACCATGTGAAGATTGAGGGCGTTGTTATGGGAAGTGTCATAATGAGTGTATAGTTGTATATGCATTTGTTATGCATGTATGGTAGGTTAGACATTCACTGTGAGGTCATTGTATGCACTTAGGTCATCATGATGTTGTTGGTTGTTATGATGCTGATGTGTTGGCTGAGAAAGAGTAGGAGATGCAGATAATTAAAGTGAAGTTGCAACATTAGACCCTCAAGGCAAGAGCATGTCGTCATATAGGTTTGGATGTTGGGCATGCAGGTATATTAGATAATGGATTTTTGTATGCATTAGGGTTAAATACATTAGGTTTATGTACATGTTGATTGATGTTATGGTTACATACATCATAGATGCTAGTTGATTAGTGTAGTCATATGCATATGTGTCAGATAGTCATGAATGATAGTAACATGTGGTTGTATGCATTTCTATTGTTGTTTTATGTTAGATAACTTGATGATTATGTTATATGTTGTTGATGAGTATGTTATAGGTTAACTTATTGTTGTTATATGATAGTTAGCTTGATGATTAGGTTATATGTTGTTGATGGGCATGATATATAACTTGTTGTTGTTATATGCTATTAACTTGATGATTAGGGTTATTACATTAGGATCTTGATGTTATGTGTATCATGCTAAATAGGATTGGCCTATGTAGATGGTTAGGGTTATGACATTCAGGTATGAGTCAACTTATTTGTGACATTGTGTTGTACTAATCTAGATTGCTCATACATATGTGATTGTTATGGGTGAATGACAATTGTTTATGAGCTTATGGTGTGAACATTTTAGTTACTATTATGGATATCAGGACCTTATTTATTCTTGAGTTGATATGTCGTGAAGTTATATCATGCTAATTTGGATTGATTGTGCAAACAACATAGCCTCCCCTAAGATACATTAAGGGATGAACTTTCTTATGTCATCTAATTTGTGATTGAATGTTTGATTATGTCATTTAATTGGTGTTTGAGTGTTGGTTTCTATTATGCTGCCTATCTGTTGTCTGAATGTTTGATTACTTGCATGATATGAGTATGTGTCTGTAAGATTGCCTGAATGAATAATCTTGTTTTAAGATGATTGTACTAACACATATGTGTTGAGATAGCTAACATGTACTTGAGTGTAATAGGTGATAGTTGTAGTATTATGTATAATGAATATGAGTTGACTATAAATTATGACATGATTTCTGCTCTTGGTAAAGATTGATTTCAAATTGATAGATATGATTGCCTTGATATTTGGAACATGTGTTTGACATGTGTAAAAGTGCAGGAAACATGCTTGGTATTAGTATGACAAGGTAATAGTTGATGTGTTTATATAATTAATAGTTGGGTGATGTGATAGGGCATAGTAACACTCAATTGCAGCAAGGAAAAGGTTAAAGAAAGGAATTGGGCAAGAATTCTTTTGGCATGTTTGGAAACCCTAATTCCAAACGAATGAGTGCTTCGCATATAGGAAGTCTTTTTAACTGTAATTGTGTGGATATGTGATATGTTCATGGACATGTATTTGACATGTATAAAAGATGGTGTCTAGTTATACCTAGATCTGTCAAGGAAATTGGAGTTCCTTTAGAGATGGCATGCATGTGTTTAGTTGCAAGCAACTTTCTTGGCACAAAAAGATAAGATAACTGGTATATTGTTATATTTATTTATGCACTAACATTTATGTGTTGATGGCAGTATGATGCAAGGGATTAAATGGAAAAGAGGCTGCCATGAAATCTCGAAGAAGGCTCAGATTGAGATTTCCCTTGGAGGCTTTGGGAACCATGGGGATGAAGTCATGGTGTTTGTTGCTAGTCCTGTGCTTTTGGTATTTTGGTAATCTGTTGTGCTTGATTGTAGTTTTGTTTACATCTTGTGCATGGCCATGGCAACTTATTTGTGGTGTCATATTATTGTTGGTTTGCCATGGGTTTCTTCTTGTTTACTTCTCGGTATTGCCTATATTATTTTGAGAATCTTGGTAATTGATCGGGGAAGGAGGAAGTTATAGGAGTTTAGGGAGATTTGTGTAGTACCCAACAGGTGATGTAAGGCCTGGATGAATCTCGGTGTATGAGTAAGGGAAATTGAAGGTAATAATATGACAATCAGTTGTTTTAGTTTAGTCCATTGGTATAAATGGAGAGTGGCAGTACAATCATGAGAAAGGTAATAGAAAAGGTGAAGTAAATGGATCTGAGACATCAAATGCCTTGGCTATGTTGGGAACGATTGTTCTCAATGTTGTGCGTGGTGTGCACAAATAAAGGGTGTTCTCTTAACCTTGACCTTATGTTATCTGGAAATTAGATTATGATCATGATTGTGCTGATTTTTATATATGTATACATGTATGTATGTATGTCGTGTTTGATAGGGTCGTCATAGATCCTGGTTGTTAATGCTAATGTTTATATGTATATGTGTGTGTATGCATATCGTAGTATGAGAGGATCATGATGGTTTTATGTTAATGTTTATGTATATATTTCTGTGTATCTATGTATCTATGTCACTATCCGACAGGGTTTTCAAGGATCATTATTGTGTTGGGTGTGGAGCTTGATTATCTTATTTATTTAGAGGTATCACCACATTGGACCCTAGTTCATAATGGGGTGGAAACGTCGCCTATTTTTTGCTGCCAGGGGGGGTAACGTCAATTTTTAGAGCCCCCCTAAAAATAGATGTAAAATTGCCTTGTAAAATATTGCAATTTCGTAGTCAATCTGGGCTGTTCATTAGGTGGATGATATGACGGTAGAATTTCTTCTTAATTTAGGGTTTTTTTCCGTATAATGAAGCCCCTCGCTATATATGAGGGAATTGTATTACAGCTATGTAGATGTATATTCTGAGCGAAAAAAGTGAGAGGATATTGTGTGAGAGCGAAGATGAAATTTCAATGGATTTGATGTAGGTTGTATCTCTTTATTTGATGGATAATATAAAGGAAGTACTTGTTGTTTCTCCATGAACATTGCCCAAATTGAGTGAACCACGTATATTTGTGTCTCTCTTGTTTTATGTGTTTCTGTATTTATATTTTTGCAATATTTCGTGTTTTCCATTTCTCTGTAATATATAATTTTCTAACAACTAGTATCAGAGCCAAAGGCCTATTTGGATGATAAAATCGCAAGAGAGAAGGGTTTCTGGTTTGAGTGGGAGCAATGGCTGGAGATGGTAGGTTTAGGGTCGAAAAATTTAACAACGAAAACTACCAGCTATGGAAGATGCAGATGGAATATTATTTGTATCAGAAAGATATGTACCTACCATTGAGCGAAAAGACAAAGAAGCCGACGAGTATGAAAGACAAATAATGGGATATTCTCGACATAAAGGAACTTAGAACAATATGGTTGTTCCTAGCGATGTCGGTAGAATTTAATATTTCAAAGGAAACAACAACAAAAGGTTTAATGTTGGCATTGGCCAAACTATATGAAAATCCCTTAGCCTCAAATAAAGTATTTATTATGAATCGTTTATTTAATATGAAAATGTTAGAAGGTGATATGTTTCTGATCATTTAAATGAATTTAATATGGTTACCAGACAGTTAAGTTTTGTAGGGGTAACTTTTGTCGATGAAGTTAGGGCTCTGTTATTTCTGTGCTCATTTCCAAAAAGTTGGAATGTTTTAGTTATGGAAAAGCTCCAATGAGACCTCGGGTAATGTTTTCACTGCAGAGACTAGGGGAAGAAAAATGGAAAAAGGAAAGAGACCATGATATCGTAGTAAGTCAGGGAAAGGTAGATCCAAGTCTAGATCGGGGATAATGTGCTGGAAATTCGGGAACAAAGGACACCTGAAGAAAGATTGTAAGTCTCAGAAGGAAAAAGAATGAGATGCAAAACAAGAAAACAATCATGAAGCGATTGTGACAAGTGATGCGTTGCAAGATGCTTTGATTATTTCATTAGAAAATATTATTTATGCCTGGGTGGTAGATTCAGGGGCTTCATTCCATGCCACATCTGATAAGAAACATTTTCATGATTATGTTCAAGGATATTTTGGACATGTTCGTTTGGGTGATGATAAACCCTATAAAATCATTAGAATGGATAAAATTTTCATAAAACAGAAGAATGGAAACCAATGGTTGTTAAACGAGGTAAGGCATATTCCATATCTGAAGAAAAATCTAATTTCAACAAGGCAATTGGGAGGTGAAGACTATGTAACTACATTTATAGATAAAACTTGGAAGGTCACTAAAGGAGCCCTAGTAATAGAAAAAGGAGAAAAGGTTGGTACATTGTATTTATGCAATGGTATTTCTAATTCTGTTAATCCTTTAACCTCTACAAGAGAAAATGCAACATTGTGGCATCATAGGCTCGAGCAGATGAGTGAGAAGGGGATGAATATTCTTCACTCAAGTAATTTGTTGTGACGTTTGAAGCATGTTGATTTGGAATTTTGTGAGAATTATGTTTATGGAAAATAGAAGAGAGTCAAATTCCTCAGAGTTGGGAAAGAAAAGAAGAGAGGAAAATTAGAACTTGTGCATACATATGTATAAGGACCTACTAAGGTATCATGTCTCTGTGGCTCTCACTATTATGTTACTTTTATTGATGATGCAACCAAAAAAATTTGGATTTATTATATTCGAAATAAATCTAATGTATTTGATACTTTGAAGAAATGGAAAGATTTGGTTGAGAATGAGATAGGGAAAAGGTTGAAGTGTCTAAAATCAGAAAATGGAGGTGAATATTGCATAAAAGAGTTTGATAAGTACTGTTGAGATCATGGAATTCACAGAGAGAAGACAGTTCCAGGAACACCACAAGAAAATGGTGTGTCAGAAAGGATGAACATGACAATAATGGAGCGTGAAAGGTGCACGATATTGCATGCAGGATTGCCTTTAAAATTTTGGGTAGGTGCTCAAGATACTGTTGCTTATCTAATAAAGAGAGGGCCTTCAAATTCCTTGGATGGAGGTATTCCAAAGGAGGCATGGACAAGTAAAAAGGTAAACTACTCATTTTTAAAGACTTTTGGTTGTGAAGCCTTTGTCCACATTAATACAAAAAATAGAACAAAGCTTGAGGCAAAATCAAAGAAATGTACCTTTATCGGAATGGTGTTAATGATTTTGGTTATCGCTTATATGATTATGAAATTCACAAAATCATTAGGAGCAGAGATGTCATATTCAATGAAAAGGTTTTGTATAAGGATCAAATGTGGGAAAAGAAACAAGAAAAAGAAAACATAGAATACACAGTGCTTGATGAGATCATAGAAAAAGTAAAGGTTCTTTAAAATCATAATGATCAACAACCAGAACAACAACAACAACAAGCACCTCAAATACCTGAAAGTGGTGTTAGAATATCTACCAGGATAAGTAGACCCACTGAACGATACTCCCCTTCATTATATTATATATTGTTGATTGATTCTGGTGAACCAGAATGTTATGAAGAAGAAGTGCAGGTAGATACTAGGAAGAAGTGTGAGCTAGCCATGAAAGAAGAGATGGACTCCTTGGTACATAAATAGACTTAGGACTTAGTCAAGTTACCTGCGGGTAAAACAACATTGCAGAATAAATGGGTTTACGAGTTGAAGGAATAAGATGGAGGTATAAAAAGGTATAAAGCTAGACTTGTGGTGAAGGGGTTTGCACTTAAAAAAGGCATAGACTTTGATGAGACATTTTCTCCTGTTGTTAAACTGACTTCAATCAAAACTATTTTAAGTCTAGTAGCAGCTGAAGATTTAAATCTTGAGTAGTTAGATGTAAAGATGACCTTTCTCTATGGGGATTTGGAGGAAGATATATATATATATATATATATAACAACCACAAAGATATGAGGGCAAAGGGAAGGAGAAACTAGTGTGCAAGTTGAAGAAGAACTTATATGGATTAAAACAAACTCCAAGGTAGTGGTATCTAAAATTTGATAGGTTTATGTCTAAACAAGGTTATACTAGATGTCACTTTGATCATTGTGTTTATCTCAAATGGAAAAATGATGGAAGTTATATTATATTGTTATTGTATGTAGATGACATGCTTGTTGCAGGTTCTAACATGTAGGAAATAAATGTGCCCAAAAGAAAATCAGCAAACTCATTTGTAATGAAGGATTTGGGTGTTGCAAAACAAATCCTTGGTATGACAATAAGTAGAGACAGGAAAAATCGTAGATTAGCATTGTCTCAAAGTGAGTGCATACAAAAGGTGTTGAAAAGATTTAATATGTAGAATGAAAAGCTAGTTAGTACACCTTTGGCTAGCCATTTCAAATTAAGGAAGGAGATGTGTCCCAAGACTTAGGAAGAGATGGATTATATGTCAAAAGTTCCATATGCATCAGCAGTTGGAATTTTAATGTATGCAATGGTCTGCACAAGGCTTGATATTGCACATGCAATGGAAGTTGTAAGCAGGTACATGAAAAATCCAAGAAAGGAACATTGGATGGTAGTGAAGTGGATTCTCAAGTATTTGAGAGGTACCACATATCAAGAATTACGCTTTGGTGGTTCAAACATTTCTCTATAGGGATATGTTGATGTAGATATGGAAACTGATAGAGATAACAAGAGGAGCACCACAAGGTATGTGTTTGTTGTAGGTGGAACAACTGCCAATTGAGTTTCAAAATTGCAAAGTGTTGTTGCACTCTCAATAATGGAAGCAAAGTATGTTACTAATACAGAGGCTCGTAAAGAAGTGATATGGTTACAAAGGTTTCTGGATGAATTGGATAAGAAGCAGGAGTTAGGCAGGTTATACAGTGATAGCTAGAGTGTCATTCATCTTAAAAATAACTCTACATTTCATTCCAATACTAAACATATACAAATAAAGTACCATTTCATATGGTTAGTGTTGGAAGATGGACAATTGAAGTTGGAAAACATACACATTAGCCAGAATCCTGCAGTTACGTTAACAAAAGTTGTAAGCAGGAAGAAACTGAGATTCTGATTAGTTTTAATTGGCCTTCAAGTATGATGATGAAGATGAGAAAAAACCAAGTCCAAAGTGGAGTCATTGTCCAGAAAATGAAGTAGTGGTGGAGTTGCTATAATAAGTCTCTAAGTGGGAGATTGTTGGGTGTGGAGCATGATTATCTTCTTTATTCAGAGGTATCATAGCATTGGACCCCAGTTCGTAATGGGGTGGCAACGTCACCCATTATTTTGCCGCTAGGGGGGGTGACAACGATTTTTAGAGAATAGATGTAGAATTTCCCTATAAAATATTATAATTTCGTAGTCAATATGGGTTGCTCATTAGGTGGATGATCTGATGGTAGAAGTTATGTTTAATTTAGGGATTTTCTCCCTATAAGGCAACCCGTCGCTATATATGAGGTAATTGTATTGCGACTATGTACATGTGTATTTTGAGTGACAAAAGAGAGAGGAGATTGTGTGAGAGCGAAGAGGAAATGATCCTGGTGGATATTGTTGGCCACCTACCAAGTCCACCTAGACCCCCACCATTGTTTCTCTCAACATTTTTAGTTTCCTTAATTGTAGCACAACTTACTATTTTTAGCAGTTTTTCAGGTCCTAAACTTCCAAAGCCATTTTGAGGCCCTAAACGACATTTTTCTGGAAATATGGAGGCAACATGGGTCCATGAACCGATGTTACCCTTCCCAAAGTGGAAGTGCTCGGATGGATCTTTCTGACGAGCTATTGTACACGTCAAACGGAGATTGTATGCCAAAGTTATGACCCCGGGATGTTGATGTACCAATTTACCCAAATGGGACCCACAGTTTGGCGTTTCATCTTCTAGGGTTATTTTTTGGAATGTTAAGGGTTTTCCATTGTTTCTAAACAATAAATAGGCTTTCGAGCCTCATTGTAACACAGTTCAGAGGCATGTAGCCACCACATCTCTTCTCAAAGATAAACTACCATCGCCCAAGCTGGTTTAATTCCATTACTGTGTAGCATATTTCAATATTTTACATAATTAAATGAGTACTATCCACTGCATATCTATGTTTATGGTTAATCTTGTAATTTGTTGCGTTCCTGTTTAATCGGATCAGTGGTATCAGAGTGGTATGCTTTTTCTCTGTTTTTCTTTGCATGTCCCCAACGAGGTCGGGATATAAGGAGTTAGGGCTTGAACTGGTCGAACCTTTGTAAGACCAACCTCACAAATCCCAACAGCCTCCCATGGCAGATGAGAAGAAAGATGAGGGGGTAGGAGATCGTATCAAAATCTTGCTCGAAGAAGCCCTCAAGTGACAATGGAACGCGATGATGGACAGGTTTGCCTAGATCCTTCAACGGCTACCCAGAACCGATGCATCGACTTCCATCAGTTACTCTGGAAATGCCAAGCCCTTTAAGGTACAAGTTAATTTTGAAATCCCATATTTGAGGTTCAAATAGATGCAGATGTCATAGATAAATGGTTAAATATGCTAGAGGGTTATTTTTCTATTGATGAATTTTCGAGTCGAGAAAAGATTGTTTTCGCTCTTCTCAAAGCATCCCCCCACGTCAAGGACTAGTGGGAAACCTACTGCGAGCAGAAGGATGAAAATACTGGCTCACTATTTTCAGCCGCACCCACCTGGAATTCATTTCGGGATGCCATCAAGGAGCATTACTACCCTGTCGGAAGCTACAAGGATGAATACATAAAGTGGACCATGCTACGACAGGGAAGGGACCAAGACGTGTTGGAGTTCACCAATCTTTTCCACACCCTTCGCACAAAGTTGGGTATCAAGGATTCGAAACATCATTTGATACTCAAATACTGCGGCTGCTTGCACAAGTACACCCAAGAAGAAATAGAATTCCTGAACATCTCCTCACTCGGCACAACATACCGATATGTCGTCAAGGTCGAGCAAAAGTTTAAACAAAAGAAGCGAGACTTTGGATCTGTGAATCCGAAGTAAGGGAAAGGTGCCCCTAAACCACAGAATAAAGGACAAAGCCAAGGTGGGGTGACCCAAGAGAACCCATCGAAGCTACAAGAAAAGAACAACACCATGAAGTCGAAGGACACAGGAAAGTGGTGTGAGTTCCACAAGAGTCCCACTCATAACACAAGTGAGTGTCGAACCAAGCAGTCATTGGTGCCCGAGTTGAAGGCTTCTGAATCAGATGCATGTTACGACCCTGAGCCAGAACCCGACAAGGGGAATGGCAAAGGGAAGTAGATTATTGATGCGGATCCTAGCACCACTATTGCCACCGCCAAGATCCAGAAAAATGAGCCCGAAGATCCAGAGGAGGGGGAACGTCTTTTCCACTCACAGATGTGGGTGAAGGGTTCGCAGCTGCAATTCATTGTCGATAGTGGTAGCCAAAAGAACCTCGTTTCAGCAGAGGTCGTGAAGCAGTTGGGCTTACTGACTACACCATACCTGCAACCGTACAGTATCCGTTGGCTTCACGAAGGACGAGATCTCAAAGTTTTCCAGCAGTGTCGCCTTCCCTACAACATCAAGCCTTTCATAGACAAGGTATTGTGTGATGTTACACCTCTGAATGTTTGTGATGTACTATTAGGCCAGCCATACTTGTGGAGGTGACATGCTGTGTATGAGTCTAGGCCTCGTACTGTTATTATTACATTGGGAAATAAGTTTTACATGATATTAGAGGTAGCATCGCCTACCGCCATCTCTTTGATTACTGCACAATGCAGTAAGCTCATTTCCAAAACTGGGAGATTTGTTTTCCAGATGATACGCCCTCAAGGAAAGAAGAAGAGGGTGGGCACGACCTCCAGACAGAGCCCCTCCGCACGACAACTACAGATGGACAAGGACGTGGAGGAGTACGAGGACATCTTCACCTCCCCCGCAGGGGTTCCTCTACACTATCAGGTCAAGCACTCCATCGATCTGACCCCAAGTGCACCACTACCCAATGGACCAATTTATTGACACTTTGTTTTAGAGGACGATGAAATCAAGAGGCAGATTTAGGAGCTGCTGTAGAAAGGTCACATCCATCCAAGTTCATCACCTTGTGGGAGCCCGATCGTGTTGGTACAGAAGAAGGATGGGACTTGGAGACTCTGTATTGACTATCGGTCACTGAACAAGATCACTGTCTGTAATAGGTACTTGATCCCACAAATTGATGACCTCCTGGACCAACTAAAGGGGGCAAAATATTTCAGCAAGATCGATCTAAAGTCAGGATATCACCAGGTACCAATCGAACCCTCTGATGTGTGGAATACTACCTTCAAAGCCAAGGAAGGTCTTTTCGAATGGTTGGTTATGCGTTTCAGATTGATGAATGCTCCTGCAACCTTCATGAGACTAATGGATGACATCTTGTGGCCATTCACCAACTCATTTGTAGTGGTATACTTGGATGACATTTTGATCTTCAACCAGAGTTGGGAAGAGCACCTCCACCACATTTGATAAGTTCTCCAAACACTGCGGCAACACAAGCTATGTGTTAATTTGGAGAAATGCACTTTTGGCATGACCCAGGTTCAGTATCTGGGATACATTATTAATGAATAAGGGGTGCATTTGGATCCAGCCAAGATCCAAGACATTCGGGATTGGCCATCTCCAACCACTCTAACAGAGCTCCGCAACTTTCTAGGTCTTGCCAACTTCTACCGCAGGTTCGTGTTGGGGTTTTCTCATATCACTTGGCCCTTGAGTCAAGTCACCAAGGGAGGGGCGAAAGCAAAATTCTTTTGGTCTGAATCTCAACAGAAGGCATTCATAGAGTTGAAAGATCACCTCTGCACGGCACCAGTGCTCATGTTACTAGATTTACAACAACCATTTGAGGTTGAGACAGATGCCTCTGACTATGCTATTGGGTCAGTCCTTACTCAACACAGGCATCCAGTGGCATATCACAGTGAAACACTTTCAGACACAGTCCAGAAGTATCCCACTTATGATAAAAAGATGTATTCCATTGTGCAGGCCTGCCGACAATGGAAGCATTACATTTTGGGGAAGGAAACGGTGATCCACACAGACCACCGACCCCTGCAGTTCATACAGACCCAAGGGAAATTGCAGAATGATCGCCCTCAGAAGTGGTCTACATACCTGCAACAGTTCCATTTGAATATCAAGTATAAGAAGGGCAGCACCAATAATATTGCAGATTTCCTCTCGACCACCGATCATGGAGTTAACCACCGTGCTCAAATATTGTGGGCACGAGACTTTTGATTGGCCACTTCTCTACAAAAGCGACCCAGAATTTGGCCACACATACTAGACACTCTTGGAGGGTCGGCATGTTCCAGATTTTCACCTCCAAGATGCCCTGTTATGCCGCCTGGGTCACCTTTGTGTTCCTTCAAGCGAGCGTGCCAAGATGATTTGGGAAGCACACTACAGTCGGGCTGCTGGACATTTCAGGGTTGAGAAAATAGTGGCATTACTGCAAAAGTATTTCTATTGGTTGAATCTTCAATAGGATGTTCGGAAGTACATTAGATCATGTACCACCTGTGTCATTGCCAAACCGAACATCAAGAAGCAAGGCCTCTATGCCCCGCTGCCTACCCCTAGTCGACCTTGGGAATCCATCTCCATGGATTACATGTCAGGTCTTCCTTCCACTAAGCATGGAAATGACTGTGTTTTTGTGGTCGTCGACAAGTTCTCGAAGATGGCCATTATGGCAGCCTACAAGAAGAATATCACAGTAGAAGCCACTGCTAAACTCTTCTTTGAACGAGTGTGAGTGCACTTTGGGATCCCACAGAGTATCATCTCAGATCAGTACATCCGGTTCCTCAGTACATTTTGGTCCAGCCTCTGGTCAATTCTGGACACCAAACTCACTAAGTCCATAGCCTTCCATCCTCAAATTGATGGCCAAACAGAGGTTGTCAATAGGATGATTGTACACATTTTGTACATGTACAACTTCAAGTATCCACGCACATGGGACGAGAGCCTCCCCTATGTTCAGCACAGCTACAACCGAGCTCTTCACAACTTGACTAGCCACAGCCCTTTTTAGGTGGGCTTGGGATTCCAGCCACTATGCCCCATTGATGTGGCCATGCCACTTGCAGCTAGTCACATAGATTCGGCTCATGTCCAGTCCGAAATAAAAAAGGCAACCAACTTCATTGAGCATATCCAGCATATTCGCCAGCAGGTCCATGGCATTTTGGAGAAATCAAATGCCAAGTACAAGCAGCGACATGATCAACATCGGGTGCCACACAAGTTTCAGGTGGGCGACAAAGTCTGGTTGCATTTGCAAAAGGAACACCTTACTGGAGCCTATCGGAAACTGAGACCACTATGATATGGTCCTTACACCATTACTAACGTTGTGGGAGACAATGCATTCGAGCTCAACATTCCCCCATTCCTTGGCCTACACCTAGTGTTCAATGTGGACCGCCTTCGGCCATACTTTCCACCATTGCTAGACACATCCGACATTGCAGAATAGCTCACACCCACAAAATTAAATCCAGAATGCATGGAACAAGCAGCAACTGATCGGATCATGGACACACAGATCAAGAATAGTTGCCAACAGAATATCCAACTGTATCGAGTTGTCAAAGCAGGCCAACTCCTTCACCAAGGCAAGTGGCTCACCAGGGACCAAGTTCAGCAAAAGTTTCCTCATCTCATGGAGGAACT
>APFE031696835.1:103180-116456 GCA_000404065.3 Pinus taeda
ACCCATGTTAAAAGTAATGACTCATTCAATGGTAGTGAAGACATTAGAAGTATCATGGCATATGATAAGAAGAATGCAGAAACTGAAGAAGTTACCAAATTAAATGAACAACTGGAGACAGTAACCAGGGTAAGGGAGAAATTGCAGGATATAGTAAAAGATCAGAGCATAACAATTCAGAGTCTTGAATCAAAGATCTTCTCTCTAAAAGAAGATCTTGAAAAATAAAAGGAGCAGAACAAAGAACATCTTGAAGAACAAGAACATGAAGTGATCAAATTAAAGAAACAAGTGGAAGAAGGAAGAAAAGTTGAAGAAGACCTAAG
This sequence comes from Pinus taeda, assembly GCA_000404065.3. Taxonomy (NCBI): domain Eukaryota; kingdom Viridiplantae; phylum Streptophyta; class Pinopsida; order Pinales; family Pinaceae; genus Pinus; species Pinus taeda. The sequence continues at coordinate 103,507 of APFE031696835.1, forward strand.
GAAACAATATCTGGAAAAGGAAGAACAACATCAGGTTGAGGTAAATATCTTAAAAGGTAAATTAGAAGAAAAGGTTAAATTGTTGTGATTTCAAGATAGTACTAAGATTTTGGATGACATTATTGGTAGTCAAAGATCCCGTATTATCAAAACTGGTCTTGGCTTCTATGAATCTATTGAAGGTGAATCTAGCTCACAAGGTGAAGTAAGAAACTCGAATAAGAAATCTGAAATGCTCAACAAGGAATAGCCAAGGAAAGAAATTCCTCAAAGAAAATCCCTTGCTCCTAACCATGAAAGTGATAGACGATTATTTCCTCCACTAAATAATGTTGAATGTTATGTATGTCATAATCTTGGACATGTTGCAGCCAAATGTAGAAGTAGAATGGTTCAAGACCATCACAAAAAATCATCGCATCCCAGGTATTCCAAAGGATATTGCTTTGCCTGCAATGCATATGGACACAAAGCAATTGATTGCAATAGAAGGAACATGAAATATGTAAGATGTTATACATGCAACAAACTTGGACATAAAGCAAGGGAATGCAGGAGAAATTTTCAAAATTCAAAACAAGAGGACTATACATCATCACAGTTTCAGAAGACAGAATTAGAGATAGAAAGGTGTGGCATAACTCAGTTAGCTGACATAACAAACACAGGGGATACTGAAAGTGAAGAAATTCAGTATTCCATCTTGCATACGCTGATATAATGAAGATAAGTCGCGTATATACGCGAGTTACAGGCTGTAGAGTCGCGTATATGGAGATCAGAAGAAAGGGCAGCATAACATACCCAAGAAATGGTTCGGTCATGATAAGAAATGGTTGGCACAGACTCTGGGGAAGCATATACTTCAAATAATGCATTGTTGGCATTATGGTTAGGAGTTGTTGATAAAGTCTATGAAGTTAAATGATACATCTTTCTCAAAGGAATGGTATCGCAGGTTTAGATGTTGATGCTTATGGTGCAGATCATATATGATGAATGATAGTCATGATCTTGAATGAATTGTTGGTCTTAGAAATTGCATCTACTCAGGGGGAGCATGGATGGATTGATACAACTTGGCATATACAAAGGGGAGCTTAATAAAAAACTTCAGCGTGTACTCAGGGGGAGTATGGACAGCAGAAGGCATACCAAGGAAGAGAATATCTTGGTCCGCCCTTTGCCCTTGATGTCAAAGGGGGAGAGTGACTTGGTGTGGTGGTTGCCATCAAGTCCAAAGGGGGAGATTGTTGGCATTATTATTCAGGTGTTGTCCTTGATGGAAACTCACTCAGAGGATTGATACAGGTCGTGACAACTTAATCAGATGGCAGATCCAGTGCAGTAGGTCAAAACAAAGGTATACACGGGTTAGACTTGATGAAAGCGCTTATATACACGGGTTATTTGAGAAAAAGGTGCGTATACGTATACACACAAGTTCACAGAAGGAAAAGCGCGTACATGGTTTTGGTCTGTGGTATTTGGTCCATGGTATTTTGGTATTGGTCCATGGTATTTGGTTCGAAATGATGACCCCAGGTATTGGGCCCAAGGTATTGTTTCTACATGGTTTTGGACCATGGTATTGAGAAAAGCCTAACCTATATAAGGAGAAGATCATTAGGCAAAAGGAGAGAGCAAGGAATGGATGTCTGACGAAGTGGGAAGATTTAGTATTGTTGGTTATCGGTTTGTTCTGCTTGGCTTAGGTTGGATATGACAACGAAGGTATAAGTAATTATCTTTAGATCTGTACGCGGGTTGTCTCTGGTGAAAGCGCGTATACACGCGGTTTTGATATAGTCAAGTAGCATATGCATTATGAGATTTGGTATTTCAGGTTGCTGTTGATTCTAGTGGTTGTTGCAGAGTTCTGGGCTTTGGTTTGTGTTCTATGTTTTGATGACAGGGTTTCAGTGATTTAGAGATTTATGATGCAAGTATAAGTTGATGATTGTATTGCAACAGTGATTGTTTTGTTCTTATGGATCCAGTTTGAAAATTTATGAAAAGTGGTCCCTGGAAGAAAGAGAAGGTCATAGTCTTCTGTAGGCCAGCACCTACGTACTAGTATCTTGGCTAGTGCAAGAGCTAAGGGGGTTGTAGCTCCCTTCTAGGAGAAGCTGGAAAACGAGAGAGGGTTGTAGCTCTCTGCAGGTTGCAGCCTGCGTACTGGTAAAGCACTGCACCAGTACATTGTAAAAGAAGTTTCTTATTAAAGGAAGAAAGAGACGAATTGCAGTAGGTGGTTTTCACCCACATTGGGTTTCCACCTTATATCTTGGTGTTCATGTATGCTTCTTATGTGTGATGATTTGTACTGTTTTACTACACCTGATTACTGTTAATAAGGTTAATAATGTTCTAATGCATTTACTGAAGATAAGCTAACTGAATCATAATATTACTGCATGTACGTTGGTTGCATTTAACACAGTCGCGTATATACGCGGATATACTGAACTGAAGCCGTGTATATAAATCTGAGTATGAAAAATGAAAAGTATCTGATTTGATAATACTGATTCACTCCCCCCTCTCAGTATTATTTCCAACAGTGTTGTGTGCATGATTGTACGTCTGTCGTTGTGAGCATGTGATGTTGTGTACTGTGTGTAGGTGGTGTTGTGTATATGTCGTGCGTATAGTACTGTGTACATGTGGTGTCGTGTACACATGCATGTTGTGCTTTGTATGTCTAGTGTTGTGTACACTTTGTATAGGTGGTACAATTTACATGTGGCATTGTGTACACATTATATAGGTGGTGTCATGTACATGTGATATTGTGTACATGTGATGCAAGTGGTGCTATGTATAGGTGGTGCTGTGTACATGTTGTACATGGAGTACTGGTGTACATGTGGTATTATGTGCATGTCATACATGTTGTGTTGTGTACATGCGGCATTATGTAGTCGTGGTATCATGACATGTGTATTCATTGTGTTGTACTTTGTGTATGTATATGAATTCTATTGTGGTGTACAACGGATGTAGGAGTATGTATTGTGTTGTGTTGTACACTGGGTGTAGGTGTATGTGTTGTTTTTCAGGTATAGGTGCATGTATTTCATGGTGTTGTATGTCATGAGTGGTTGTATGTGTGTGATGCACACTATGTGTATGTGCACATGGTTGAGGAGAAGGCACTGGGTGTTTTTCGGGTGTGGAAACTGATCTGGAGTGCGTATAGAATAAAGACAAAGGTAGAAACTAAGGATTGATTAAAGGATAACTATTTGTGTTTTACTTCAGTTTTACTATGCGTGTGAATTATGATTATGGTTTATGCTGGTTACATGTGATTTGTGATTTTGTTCTATAATGGTTGTGTTTTGAGCTAACCTAATGTGATAGATTTATACATGATGTGTTAACGCTTTGTAATTTAATAAGGCTGAGAAATAATTGTACAGGTAATCACAAACCTACTTTGGACGTTGGGATCTAGCCCTACCAGCTTCAGAGAGGGCTCTCTCTATCAAATTTAACTTTGTTTTGATTATAATTTTAGGCTAGTTATTGGACTCATAGTTTGGTTTTTGAATTGGTTTGGTTGGAACAGCAAGGGAAGACCATTAGGCAATGGAGTCAAAAGAGCTTGGGGTAGTCAATTTGCAAAATTATCAAGCTTAAGTGAAACAGGGAAAGGTAGGCATACTATTGGATCTCTTAGATTTAAATGAAATGAAGTGGAAGAAGAGAAATAGATTCAATTGAAGCTAAAGAGCAGTTAAGCATTCTTTAACTTGATATTAGAGGAAAACATTTAGAATGTCAACGTTGAGTTCATAGTGCTAAGAAACGAATTCTGAACTTATACTTTTTGTTTAACGACTAAGAATAGAGAATACATAAGCATGATAGATAGAGAAAATAAACAAAGAACAGTAGATGCACTACACCAAATAGATATGACACAGGAATCTTGAAACAACTTGTCTTGTATTACTGCAAAAGGTCACTTGAACTTAGTGAACAACTTTAGAATGAATGGTAGCCATTTTCATTAAAAATCCCAACATCTCTTACTGCAAATGATGAAGTATTTATACAAATTCTAAACTAAAATATCTTGATAAAAATCTCAAGATATTTTTTCAAACATCTTAAACTGTTTTACACAACTAGAAATGAAATGTAGGAAATTCAAAACTAATGTATCTACTTGGCACTATCATTATGGATTTATGTTGACAAAGAAGAGAAATTCGAATTTGATTGCAACTCTTAGTTGATGAGGTGACTAACTGTCTTTGAGCATTTTCCTCCCGAATTTATGAAAAATAGGGTCCAATCATCCCTTTTTATATCACAATACGATATATATTTGTAAAAAGTGATATAGATTATCGTAGATAAATATGTTCTTGGGATAAACCTCTCTCAAGTTCCCAAAATGTAGCTCCAGTTGTTCCCAATATTCTCTGCAAGAAGATGTCTAAAACAAGACTTTCCACAGTTCGAAAAAAGGTTGTAAATATGTAACTATATCTCTCATTCTGTAATATATGTGTAAAATATGAAGCAGGTTATTGTAATTTGGCATCTTAGGAACCCCAATATCATCCAGTTTCTCAAAAGTCATCTCTCATTGGCCACAAGCTGTTCTGCAAAAGTATGACTAAATAGGAAAATTTGGGAAAATATGTCTGCAAAGCTTCATCTGAATATCCCAAACTATAATAGATGTTAGAAAACTAAGAGATGTTTCTATATATGAGGATGTTGGAAGCAAAAACCTCTTTCAGTTTCTAAAAATTCATCCTCATTAGTTTGGAAACCATGTTTGAAATCAATGCGGTGTATAGGAAAAAGCATAGTTTCAACAGATCATGAGACAAATGAATGACATGGATGCGGGAGGTGACATGGCAGTCGGGGAATGAAGGGTAACATAACTAGGAGTGTGTGGGAAATATGGTGGGAAAGGAGAGTGGTAAGCAGTTTTCGGAGGGGGGTCGAATGTATATTTGTATTTAGAAATAGGTTGTACCTACTTTTATTTTTTATGAGCATGAGAATCGTGAGATTCTCATGATTGATCTATTTCTAATTACGAGTATGTAATAACTATAAAGGAACTCAATTTTCCATGTAAAAGAGACGTCATATAGAAAAGTACTGTTACTCTGCTTCCGTAACTCTAAAATTATTTTTAATATTAATCAGCACAGTGATGTTGTTACTGCTCTTCAACTGATTCATTAATTACTTTTGTGTTATTCTTGTGCCCTATTAAGGAGGAAGGGCCCTCCTCTTTTGCAGGGACTGCGGTGGTAGAGGTAGTGTACATTCTAGTTTAGCTAATTGATTTATGGTTTCTTGCTATTGATGTACAAATTGTTGGTTACATTTGTTGTTGTTTCAATTTACATTATGTTGTTACATTGAGTTAATTGACAAAATGGTAGTAACCAACTGGAGTAGATATTAGTCACTGTGTGGTGCACCTTTACTTTGATATTTGCGAAGTGTGATTCGATTCTGAAGAGTGTTTTGATGTCTACATGAATGGTTTGATTAAGAAATTTGGTTCAACAACATATTTTACTATTTTCTTCATTTTTTCATTCTTGGATGTACAGTATCGACACAGATAGTGTGAACTCCACTGAAAAAAAAAGCCTACTATGGGTTGACAATTAAAGGTTGCAGTCTAAGTCAGTTAGGATTGATTAAAACAACACTACAGTAATCACAACTGAAGTGAAAGAAAGGATTGATTAAAACAACACTATAGTAATCACAACTGAAGTGAAAGAAAAAGGTTGGAAATGTTGTCGAATATGATTTTTGTTGTAGTAAGAAGCATGCGAGTGGTCAATTCAACCCATGTATTATTAGGATAATGAAACTAAAAAGGGATAATATTGTGGTAAATGCATAAAGTACACTGAGACTATCTTGAATGTGAGAAGTAGCACGTGTAAACCATCTTTTCAAGTTGAACTGAAAAGAATATTTCACACCTGTTCGATGCAGAGTTACAATTATTTGGATCTATAAACCATAATGACTGAATCAATATCATGATCATCTAGGAGGAGGAGTGGGGAACATGAAGAATTATAAGACATCGCCTAAGGGATGAAGAAGTAGAAGAAGAATTGCTAGGAAATATATTAGATATTAAGAGAATAAGTGGGAGAATTGTAGTTGATGATCAGAGATAGAGAAGTAGCACGAGGATGGCACAAAGGATAAAGATTGTGACAAGAATAATAGATGGATTTGTTGGAGAGTTAAGGAGGGTTGAGAAAATGCTGAGAGAAATTGTCCAATTTTTTGATGGATATAAGGTAACTTGAGTATGGAAGAGAAAATTACATTGAGAGATCCTCAGATGGAAAACAAATAGTTGGGTAATTCATCCAAAGGGGGCGATTAAGTTGTGCTAGGTGGCTCGGATAAGGGAGGGCCCCTTAGCTATACTAGTTAGTATAAATCAACATGGGTTATGGGAGGGCCTTGTGGTTATATTAAATAGGCGAGTGTCGAGGGATCCCCCACCATGTGGGTTGTAGCATTTGGATGAGGGTTTGTCCCTATGCATGATGGGGTGGCACATGAACACTTAGGGAAGAACCCCTCCTTTGGCAAGTATAAGGAGATGGAATCACTTTGAGGGTGCATTCATAACCATTTGAAAAATGATGAACCACCCTTCAAACTGACCCTCGAGGTGCCTTGGAGGAGGAAAGAAAGGTGAAGTCTTTCCAATACTTGCCAAAGGAAGGATAAGGTATAACAACAAGAAGAGGGAAATGGTCAGGTATAGCAACAAGAAGAGGGAAATAGTCATGAACAAACATAGAGCTCAGGCTTAGAGCAACAATGGTGACTCAAGCTCCTTTTCCGAGAGCACCAATATGGAGAGATGGAACATGAATCTCCCCTCTTATTCAATCCAGAGTTTCAGGACAACCCGACCACCTGATCGCCCCTGCAATATGTTGTACCATAAGCAAGAAGATAACCCTAGTAAGAGAAGAGGTTACCAAATCCATGGGGATGGAACAAGAACTGAGTGGCTTGGGACGAGCCACAACTTTTTGTTGGGGCCCTGTTGGAAGCCATCAATTTTTTGTTAAGTAGGAATCCACATAACAGGATAGAGGGGCGCAGAATAGAGTAGATAGTGCACAACAGAGGGAGCTTATGTAGGAGGAAGAGGCACAACATAGGAGGTATCATGAAGGAAGAATATTTTAGCGTATGAAGAGTGGGGACACGTGCGAATAAAGTTAAGTAGTTAGGATTATGTAGTAGTGACGATGGAGGAGAGGGATGTCGTGGTAGGGGGCCTTAGATATATTTACAGGAAGAGGAAGGTCGACGGAAGTGGAATGAAAAGGCAAAAAATATTTATAGCATACGGTTAAGTTGTTTTGGGCCAACTATGGGAGAATGTTAGACAATATCATAATGGCTAGCTAGCTGAGAGGACAGTTGGAAGAGTGGAGGAGTAGGCCGAGAAGGTTTAGGAAGTCAACGGGAGCTAATAAAGGAAGAGGCTTGAGACAGGTTAGAGGTTGATCAATAGATTAGATGACTCAATAATAGGATGATGAATACTCAAAATGTAGCTGTTAAAGATGAGAGTATTGCATTGCATGTATTTTCCATTTTGTGTCAGTAGTCTTAAGTGTTAGCATCTAAGTTTATCACTACTTTTCAACCCCTAATGTAAAGTCAATCGTATGTAGTAAAGGTTGGATGGTTTTGTACTATATGTGTTTCCCTTTTTGTAGTTTGAACAGGGTCTGATGGATGGTGACCTGAATTACATAATATTTTCATTGTAGTGCCTGACTCCTTTACTAATTTATAATGAAGTAATAGAATGGGTGGTTGGGTTGCTACAAATATCTTGTTTAACATAGATTTATGTTTCTCTCATTATGGTTTGTTGGTTTAACATTAGCATTAAATTATTTCATTGTTCTAATGATGTTTGATGTCTCGAATGACCAAGTTAGGGAACAATATGGTAATGAATTAATGTGCCATTGCATTAGTGTACCAAATGTTGTCCTATGTTTTTGATGTCATCGTAAATGCCGAGAGGAATAAGTAAGATTAGACCTCAGCCTACTATCCCTAAAGACCTTCTTGTTAACTTGTGAACATACAAGTCCAAAGGTCTTGTGTAGTGCATAGTCCCAGGATGGCAGTTAAGTGTCTGTCTGGTGGGTATTTGAGCCCTACATTGTAAGTGAAAACTTAGTGCTTTGACATCATAAAAATATCGTCAAACTACAGAAACCTAGTTTTGACAATCACCCATTAGCATATCGGGTGAGATTTCATCCACTTTGTGGGTGTTACTAAAAGGGTCGATGTTGAGAAGGTTTTGTTCGCCAATTTCATAGTAAATCCTAGGTCTATCAATATCTCGCATGGAAACACCCATTATATGGTTGTCAATATTCACATGAAATTCAGCCCCTCTAGCATTATAGGCTCCAATTTTTGTCTTGGTGTCTCTCAAACAAGTGAAATTATTTATTTTAGCCTTTGAATCATTGGCCTATTAGTGCTTAGATCCTTTGCATTGACAATACTTTGCATTCCAAAGCATGCACTATGCTCAATGTTATTCATGTTAAGAAGTGATAAAGTTATGTTTATATACACTAGCTTCTCCTCACTAGTCTCCATCAAAACACTCATACTCGACCTCTCCATGGACATCTATCTATATTTGGTAACAAATCTCTTTGGTTTATAATAGCTTTGGGTTCAATCATGGTCAACCATTATAAACCGTGGTCACATTGTGAGAAATACTATCTCTTGCTCTAATGTCACATTGTCACAACCATGGTAATCCATGGTCAACCATAGTCCAACATCACATTGTGACAAAGATTGTCTCAATATGGAAATCAACCATGGTCAATGATGGTCAGTCATTATCCAACATCGCATTGTGACAAATGTCGTCTCAATACGAAAATGAATCATGGTCAACCATATTCCAACATTGCATTGTGACAAATATTTATCTTAGGGCTTATATTCCTTGAGTTTATATTATTTATCCCTTGGTTTTAATGTTTTCCCCTTGAGTTTATAATATTTATCTTAGGGTTTATATACCTTGGGTTTATAATATTAATCCCTTGGGTTTAATATTATTCCATTGTGTTTATATTATCAATCTGTTGGGTTTTTAATCCCTTAGGTTTTTCATATTAATCCCTTGGGCTTATAATATTAGTCCCTTTAGGGTTTATATAACTTGCATTTATAATATTAATCTTTTGGGTTTATTATTCCCTTCAGTTAATAATATCAATCCCTTAGGTTTATTTGGTTCATATTCCTAGTGTATGATATTATTAATAAAGTTTATAATATTAATCCTAGGGTTTGATATAAATCCCTTGGATTTACAATCATGGTCATCCATGGTCAATGATGGTCCAATGTCACAATGTGCCAAAGATTGTCTCAATATGAAAATCAACCATAATCAACTATGGTCCAACATCAGATTGTGACAAACATCACCTTAGTATGAAAATAAATGATGGTAAATCATGGTCAACAATGTTTATTTTAGGGTTTATTTATCTCAATATGAAAATCAATGATGGTCAACCATATTCCAGTGTCGCATTGTGACAAATATTTATTTTAGTGTTTATGATATTTATCTTAGGGTTTGTATTCCTTGGGTTTATAATATTTATTCCTTGGGTTTAATATTATTCCCTTGGGTTTATAATATTTATCTTAGTGTTTATATACCTTGTGTTTATAATATTAATCCCTTGGGTTTAATATTATTCCCTTGTGTTTATGTTATCAATCCATTGGGTATTTAATCCCTTGGGTTTATTATTCCCTTGGGTTTAATATTATTCTCTTGGGTTTATAATACCTTTGGATTCAATCATAGTCAACCATTGTCACATTGTGACAAAGACTATCTCTTGGTCCAACATCATATTGTCACAACAATGGTCATCCATGGTCCAACGTCACATTGTGACAACGATTGTCTCAATATGGAGATGAACCATGGTCAACGATGGTCAACCATTCACATTGTGACAAAACATTGTCTTAGTATGAAAATCAATCATGCTCAACCATATTCCAACGTCACATTGTGACAAATATTTATCTTAGGGTTTATATTTCTTGGGTTTATAATATTTATCTTAGGGTTTATATTTCTTGGGTTTATAATATTTATCCCTTGAGTCTAATATTATTACCTTGGATTTATAATATTTATCTTAGAGTTTATATATGTTGGGCTTATAATATTAATCCCTTGGGTTTAATATTATTCTCCCGGGTTTATATTATCAATCCATTGGGTTTTTATTATTAATCCCTTGGGTTTAATATTATTTCCTTGGGTTTATAATACATTTCGATCTTAGAATTAATACTTTGGATTTATTATTCCCTTCAGTTTATAATATCAATCTCTTGGGTTTATTTGGTTCATATTCCTAGGGTACAATATTATTAATAGGGTTTATAATATTAATCCTAGTGTTTAATATAAATATTTTGGGTTGACAATCATGGTCATCCATGGTCAACAATGGTCCAATGTCACAATGTGCCAAAAATTGTCTCAATATGAAAATCAATCATGTTCAACCATGGTCCAACATCACATTGTGACAAACATCGTCTCAGTATGAAAATCAATGATGGTAAATCATGGTCAAGCATGTTTACTTTAGGGTTTATATTATTTATCTTAGAGTTTTTATACCTTGGGTTTATAATATTTATCCCTTGGATTTAATATTATTCCTCTCACATTTACAACTATATCAAGAGTGAAATCAATAATTGGTTTGCAAATTTCACTGCCTTTTTCTTTTCAACATTATGCAAAATTGAAAGACAATGTGAGAAGCGATTGGTTGGAAAGCGTGAATGCTCATGATCATTATCTTACAATGCGAGAATGGATTGGTTGGAAAGTTTGAATGGTCGTGATCATTGGTCTTGGTGTGTTTTGGAAGTGGCTAGCGTTTAATAATTGTTTATGCTTAAATGTTTAAAGTTGAATTTCCTATCAACCATATTTAAATTGTTGTTTGATTTTTATTAAATGTTTATTTCATAATTATTTTTTTTAAATTATTATTAATATAATTTTTTTATTATATTTATTTGTTTTCTATTATTACTATAATTATTAAGAACAATAAATTTTCCAACATGTTTTAAACCAACTAATGTGGTTCATTATTAGGACGCAGATCAAAAAATAATATATTCCGATAATAGGCTAATATAACAACCTAGTTTAGATAATAAATAATAATATGAATTAAGAAAATAAAATGTAATAATTCTTAAGAAAACAAATAATCAGTTAAAACCAAAATAAATAAACTAAAATAAATAAGAGTATGAGTCAAGATCTATAACAAATAATTAATTAAGAGGAGACTAAATATAGCAAAGCAACAAAAAGAGAAAGTAAAAATTATTATTATTATTAATTTAATTTTATTTTTTAATAATGAATTATTAAAATCAATAATAATATAGATCACAAAACCATGAATTCAGAAATTATTAATTATTATTATTAATAATAATAATAATAATAATATAGTAAAATTATTATTATTACATATTAATACTAATAATATAATTATTATTATTATTTATATAATTAAGCAGAAAAACTCATTCTAAAATAGGATGTGTAATTTTTTCACTCTGTCATCAAAGTGAAAATTTTACCTATATCAACCAAAATAAAAATTAACCTGGAAAAGCCTACGTAACGTAATGCCAACCTCTCAGCCACAACCATTAATGTGAAGCCACCCACGTCGAATCATTACCCCGTCGTTCGACGATTTTAGCTACCATGGTAATTTTCATGTATTAAATTCCATTGAGCTCACAAAACGAATCTATGGAATCGATTTCTCACTGCACTCTTTAATTTCATTGTCTTTTTAATGATGCAAAAGATTTTCACGGTGACAGATTTGATTTATTACAAGATTCGCTAAATTTATAATCGTAAGATATGAAAATATTCCATTAAGTTTTAAAACATTTAACCCTTAATAATATTCAAGAATTTTGTAACTAAAATTAGTTATTCATAAAATAAAATATATATATATATATATAATATAATATATATATTTTCTGTGCGAAAAAACAATCTAAAATCTATATTACGCTCATTCACTAAGCAGAATCTTACAGTCATTTACTAATAGAAATCTTTTCAATCTATTAAATTCTATAGTTTATCATTTTCCCATAAAAACATAAATGGCGACCATTTAACTTCACCCGGGACAGATTTTATTGGGCACTTGGCATGCCATCAATGGAGACGCCTATATAAATTTTAATTGTGAATTCTTCCTAACTTGAGTGCTACATGGACTTTTTCCAATACTACATCAATATATTCTATCAAAGACCCATTTCATTATATTCTACCCAAACATATTTGAAGAACTCCCAAATATTTAATAATTAGATAACCCCAAATTATACCATGTAATTACAACTTGATACTTCCATCCCTACAATCGCTCGGGTACCATCCGCATAATTTCCTGTATGCACAAGTCTGCAAAGGCGAGAGGTGCAAGAAACTTTGCAGAGTCCTGCCCACCGATAATATTCTTCCTTCACGCCCTCATGCATATGTGCCACATATCCAACCACCACAAATAATTCTTCATCATGGCACATGGATTTGTTGTCCCCGAGGACGGACCGAAAGTAACTTATCACCTCTTAAAAAGAACGCAACAAAAGTAGACTGAAGCCCTACAAATGCGGCATTCACTGATTTGTCAACAGTAGAGTCTAGACTGAAGCCTTAGAATAGCATTCACTGATTTGTCTAGGCAATTTTTGGTAAAGATTACATGGCAGTATAAATGAGATGCATGTACATGCCTAAAACAAATATA
>APFE031696856.1:0-56032 GCA_000404065.3 Pinus taeda
TCAGATCTTAGCTTAAGAATTTGATGTCCAGATTGTTTTTCAACAAAGGCCTTAAAGGCCAAGAACTTGTTAAATACTTCACGCTTGAGTTTTAAGAAGTATGCCCAAGTGCGTCTGGAGAACTCGTCAATGAAAGTTAAGAAATACTTGTAGCCAGAGAAGGAAACAACTGGAAGTGGACCACATAAATCACTATGCACAAGCTGTAAAGGGGCGGAGGCGTGCCAAGAGGCACATTTTTCAAAATTCTCCCTATGATGTTTTTTGAGTACACATCCAGAACAAACACCATCTCTGCAAGATACCATTGGAAGAGGTGTCACCATATTTTCTTTACATAGATTCTGAAGGGAGCGATAGTTTAAGTGACCAAATCGCTCATGCCAAAGTTTGCTCACTTCATCATTATGAGCAACAAATACCGAGGGAAGATTTGATGACCGAAAGTTGTGAAACTTATACAACCTTGTAGAATCATCAGCAATGTTAGTAGCTAAAATCTGTCTAGGATCTCTTAGGTCCTCAATTACAACATCGTGAGGTGAAAATTCAACGATTTTACCTTCACCTAAATGAGTTATCTGATATATAGATAGAAGGTTGCAGGATAAGGTTGTAACACATAATACATCATTAAATTGACCATTGTCTATATGAACAGTTCCAGTCTCTACAACACTAAGAGATCTATCATCACCAACATATATATTTTTTGTGTTACAGTCATCTAAAGAAGAAAACATGGCTTTGTTTTTGGCCATGTGATAAGAAGCTCCAGAATCAATGAGCCACTCATGAGAATGAGAGGAAGAAGATACATTTAGTGCATAGCCAAACCGAGATGCTTGACAACCACATGCAGAAAGTGCCATTCCTGAAGATGAAGTTGAAGTTGAAGAGTGCTCCAAATGGATGTTATGCTTCTTCATTGCTACTTCTAGAGCTTCCATCTTCTTAAAGCATTTGGATTCTAAGTGGCCATCTCGATTACAAAAGTGGAAATGTATATCAGTCTTCTTCCCTTTGTTTTTATTTGCCTTATCATTATGGTGAAATGATTTTTCATTTTGAGGCTGAAATTGCTTAGGACCCTTGTTTGGTTTAGGACCATTCCTTTTAGGATATGACTTCTTAGGATTCTTTGAATTTGGTTGTTGTTGGGCGATTAACGCTTTCTTAGAAGAGTTTCCAAGATTAAGAAGACCAAGGTGTAAGAGCTTTTCTTGTTCTCTTATTAAATAATCACAAAAAGAATCAAAGAAAGGGGACTTGTAGGTTTGTCCTTGAGAAATGAAGGCTTCTCTTGTAGAATGGAAGGTGGAAACAAACACAGAGTAGGCTGGTCCCAACTTAGTAAGAATGGAATAGATAAGGTTACTATCTTCTTTCTTAACCTTAACACCTTCCAAGAGAAGTCTAAGGGTCTTGAACTTGGACAAAAAATCTTCAATGCAAGAAAAATTATTGGGGCCCAATGTAAGCAACTCATTTTCAAGTTGATGGGCTCTAAGTTCATTTTTGATTCCAAAAACTTTAGTAATCTGCTTCATTGCTTTGTCAGGAGTATTAAGTTCTGCAATATGGAATCTAAGATCTGGAGAAATAGACATCCCTATCAACCCACGTGCTTGATCTTGCCTATTTTCCTATTTAGCTGCCTTATCTTCATCTTTCGGTTTGGTTTCTTGGCCTGAGGCTATTCTGTAAAGACCTTTACTTTTAAGTAAATCCACAATGTAGGACCACCATTGGAAGTAGTTGGTGCTGTCAAGAATAATTTGGCATGGACTTTCCATTTTAATAGAAACTGAAGCTATATATGCTGAAACTAAGTGTTCCAATGGAAAGATATCGAAAAATTAGGTTGGTTAAAAAAAAAAAGTTCTGAAAATGGCTTCCGGATGAAGAAGTTATGGCTATTTGAAGAAAAGTTGATGAAGGCACCGACGAAGTGCGGGAATATGCGGAAATGAAAGAAAACGCCCCCTTTCCAACAAAAAGGAGACTTGAACTCAAGACCTCTACTCTCATAAATTAGCTTTGAACCAAGTGAGCTAAACTAAAAGTTTGAGAGAGAGAGAGAGAGAGAGTGGGGCTTTGTTTTTTTTAGTCACTGAAGCTTTGGGTTGCGTGCTTGCTTGAGAAAGCTCCTTTTTTCCCTACAAAACAAAAAACACAAAGCCCAACACAGACATACAAAAAAAACAAACCTTACGGCTTAAAGTTAGCTTTACCCGGAAACTAAATATTTTCCTCAATGTTTCTGATTTTCCGAGATCACACTAAGGTGCAGTAGAAAAGAGCATATGCATGAGAAAAATCCTTCCTCTCTGTTTCTGATTTGCCCAGATCGCACAGATTCACAAGGCAAAGAGAATACATAGAAATGAAAGGTATAGATCCTGTAATAAAAAAAAGAAGCTAAATAAACCGAAATAATAAACAGAGAGAAAATAACTAGAAACTGCAAATAAACACTGTATACCTCCAGATCTTAAAAATGACGTAGCTAGGGCTACCAGAAACCTTTTCGCGTGAAACGAAAGGGGTTCCTCACTGGAACAAATGCTCCTAACACAAAAGAGCATTCCTCTCAGCCCGAAAGTAGTCAGAAATAGTAGATATAGGAAACGACAGTCGGATGCAGCTTTACCGGCTTCAGATTTGGATCACCAACGAACGCGGCCCTCAAATAGCTCTGATACCATGTAGGAATTTACAGGGTAATTTCCTCACATAGAACACCAAAGGACACTGCTCACAAATAGATCACAGATCAATACACCAGTATTTTTGACGTGGTTAAAACCCTCAAAGAGGGAAACAGTCCACGGCCTGAGCCAACGCGGCCACTTCAGGCAATTTATTAATAAAAGAATGAAATTTTACATAAGCTTTCTCATGAACAGTTAACCATGACCCCTCCATGCTCTTTAAATAGAATATCATGGACCAATCGGGTGTTAAGCCACGGATCAAGTGTCGATAAATACCGAGGAGAGAATGAACCGTCAGATCACTACATATCGTGACCGTCGGATTGTAAGTTACAAAAGTACATAGTAAAGAAACACACTTTACCTAACTCTATACTAGACCAAGTTATACTTAACTATTTCCTATGTGTCGGAATATCCTAACAAGCACCACCTACTACCATCTCTCTAGTTACTACAAAACAATGTAGTAAGCTCATTTCAAAAACCGGGAAATTTATTTTCTTGATGTTACGCCCTAAAGGAAAGAAGAAGACGGTGGCCACAACCTCTAGACAGGGCCCCTCTACACGACAACACAAATGGAGAAGGTCATGGAGGAGTACGAGGACATCTTCACGTCCCTCGCAAGGGTGCCTCTGCACTGTTAGGTCAAACACTCCATCGAGCTGACCCCAGGTGCGTCGTTACCCAGTGGACCAATCTAGCGGCACTCCCTTCCAGACAACGATGAAATCAAGAGGCAAATTCAGGAGTTGTTGCAGAAAGGTCACATTCAGCCGAGTTCATTGCCTTATGGGAGCCTGATTGTGTTGGTACAAAAGAAGAATGGGACTTGGAGATTTTGTATTGATTATCGGGTGCTAAAAAAGATCACTGTCCGGAATAGGTACTCGATCAAACGGATTGATAACCTTCTGGACCAACTCAAGGGGGGAAAATATTTCAGCCAGATCGACTTGAAGTCCACATATCACTAGGTACCAATTGAACCCTCCGATGTGTGGAAGACTAGCTTCAAAGCCAAGGAGGGCCTTTTTGAATGGTTGGTTATGCCTTTCAGGTTGATGAATGTTCCTGCAATCTTCATGAGGCTGATGGATGACATCTTGTGGCCATTCACCAACTCATTTTTAGTGGTATACTTGGATGACATCTTGATCTTTAGCTAGAGTTGGGAAGAGCACCTCCACCACATCCGATAGGTTCTCCAAACATTGTGGCAACACAAGATGTATGCCAATTTGGAGAAATGCACTTTTGGCATGACTCGGGTTCAGTATTTGGGATACATTATTGATGAATGGGGGGTGCATGTGGATCCAACCAAGATCCAAGTCATTTGGGATTGGCTAGCCCCAACCACTCTAACAGAGCTCTGCAAATTTTTGGGTCTTGTTAATTTCTACAGCAAGTTCGTGTTGGGGTTCTCCCATATCACTTGGCCCTTGAGTCAAATTACCAAAGAAGGAGTGAAATCAAAATTCTTTTGGTCTAAATCTCAACAAAAGGCATTCGTAGAGTTGAAACATCACCTCTTCTCTGCACTAGTGCTCACATTACCAAACTTGCAACAACCATTTGAGATCAAGATAGATTCCTTTCACTATGATATTGGGGCATTCCTTACTCAACGTGGGCATCCAGTGGCATATCACAATCGACACTTTTAGACACAGTCTGGAAGTATCCCACTTATGACAAAGAGATGTATTCCATTATGCAGGCCTCCCGATAATGGAAGCATTACATTTTGGGGAAGGAAATGATCATCCACACAAACCACCAACCCCTGCAGTTCATACAGACGCAAGGGAAGTTGCAGAATGATCGCCATCAGAAGTGGTCCATGTACCTGCAATAGTTCCATTTGAATATCAAGTACAAGAAGGGCAACACAAATAATGTTGCAGACTGTCTCAGCTGATTGTCGATCATGACTTTAACCACCGTGCTCAACTCTTGTGGGCACAAGACTTTTGATTGGCCATTTCTCTAAAAAAGTAACCCAGAATTCGGCCACAGCTACCATATACTCTTGGAGGGTCAAAAATTTCTAGATTTCACCTCCAAGATGTTGTGTTATGCCACCTGGGACACCTTTGTGTTCCTTTAAGCGAGCATGCGAAGATTATTTGGGAAGCACACTACAGACGGGTTGCTGGGCATTTCGGTGTCAAGAAAACGGTGGCAGTATCGCATAAGTATTTCTATTGGACGAATCTTTGATAGGATGTCAGGAAGTACATCAAATCCTGCACCATTGCCAAACCAACCATCAAGAAGAAATGTCTTTATACTCCACTGCCTACCCCTAGTCAACCTTAGGAATCCATCTCCATGGATTACATGTCAGGCCTTCCTTCTACTAAGCAAGGCAACGACTGTGTTTTTGTGGTCGTCAACAGATTCTTGAAGATGGCCATTATGGCAGCCTGCAAGGAGAGTATCACAGCAGAAGCCACTACTAAACTCTTCTTTGAATGAGTGCGGGTATACTTTGGGATCCCATAGTCTATCGTCTCAAATCGGGACAGCAGGTTCCTTAGTACATTTTGGTCTAGTCTTTGGTTGATCTTGGACACGAAGCTCACTAAGTCCACATCTTTCCATCCCCAAACTGATGGCTAGACAGAGGTCATCAACAGGATGATTGTACACATTCTACGCATGTACAACTCAAAGCATCCACACAAATGGGATGAGAGCCTCCCTTATGTCCAGTACAACTATAACTGGGCTCTCCACAACTCGACTGGTGACAACCCTTTTTAGTTGGACTTGGGATTCCAGACACTATGTCCCATTGATATGGCCATACCATTTGTAGGGACTCAGGAAGATTTGGCTCATGTCCATTCCGAAGCTGACGAGACAAATAGCATCATTGAGCACATTCAACACATCCACCAACAGTTCCATGACATTTTGGTCAAAGCCAATACTAAGTACATGCAACGATATGATCAGAAGCGGGTGCCACACAAGTTCTAGGTGGGTGACAAAGTTTGGCTACATTTGCAGAGGGAGCGCCTCGCTGGGCCCCATCGCAAGATTCACCCGCTTCGAGATGAGCCATACACCATCACCAAGGCTATGGGAGATAATGATTTTGAGTTGAACACTCCCCCATTCCTTCACCTGCACTCAGTGCTCAATGTGGATCACCTTCGGCCATACTTTCCACCATTACTAGACACATCCAACATTGCAGAACAACTAATACCAACAAAGTTAAATCTAGATTGCATCGAACAAGCTACAACTGATCGGATCATGGATACACAGTTCAAGAACACTCGCCAGCAGAAGATCCAACTGTATCGAGTTGTCAAATCCAGCCAACTCCTGCACCAAGGAAAATGGCTCACTACGGACCAAGTTTCACAGAAGTTTCCTCATCTCATGAAGGAACTCAACGCAATGGAGACCATTTCTTCCTAAGGGGGGAGTAATCATCCAAGTGGATATTGGTGGCCACTTGCCTATTCCACTTCGACCCCCAACATTTTTCTGTCATTTTTTCAGTTTCCTTAATTGTAGCACAATTTACTATTTTTGGCTGTTTTTCGGGTCTTGAACTTCCAGAACCATTTTGAGGCCCTAAACGATGACTTTTTGGAAATATATGTCTAGGAAATTCCATGGAATTTTTTTTTTTGGTTGTAGTCCTCAAAGAGATCTTTCAAACGAGGTATCATGCACATCAAACAAAGATAATATGACCAAGTTATGACCCCGGGAAGTTGGCTGCCCAACTAACCCCAACGAGGCCCATAAACTCTTGGTGTTACATCTCCTCAGGTTAGGGTTTTGGTTCTTTAGGGTTTTCTCTTATTGTTAAATAATAAAAAGGCCCTTGAACCTCATTGTAACTCAATTCAGAGGCATGCATTCGTCACATCTCTTCTTAGATATAAGCCACCATTGCCCAAGCTAGTCTCATTTCCATTCTGTTTGTAAGCATATTTCATTATTTGATATTATTGAAAGAAAGTGTTATTTCTGCTGCATATCTATATTTATGGTTATATCTGTAATTTTTTGCATTTATGTTTAAATTCGGATCAGATGTTATTTTGTGCTTTTGGTATTTTTTCATTTTTTTGCATTTGACTTGCGGTTTTGATTGTACCTGGTGCATGGCCATGCCACATTGTTTGTGCTATCGTATTAATATTGGTTTTTCATGGTATTATTCTTGTTTTTTTCTTCTTCTTGTGTTTTATGTTTTGAGGGTCTTGGGAATTTGTTAGAGAAAGAGGGAATTTAATGGAGCAAGAGGGGAGCTTAATGAAACCTATCAGGTAATGTAAGACCTGGATGAAGCTCAATGCATGTCTAAGGGTAGTTGAAGGCAAAAATATGACAACGAGTTGGATTAGTTGGGCCCATTGGGATAAATGGATGGTGGTAGGATAGTCATAATAAAGGTAACCAGGAAAGATAAGATGAATGGATTGAGGCATCATATGCCTTGGCTATGTGGGAACTGTTGTTCTCAATGTTGTGCATGTTGTGCATAGATAAAGGGAGTTCTCTTAACCTTGAACTTATGATATCTGGTAACTTTTTTGTGATTATGATTATTTCGATGTCTATATATATGTATATATGTATGTATGTATGTTGTTTTTTGACAAGGTCATTAAGGATCATGCTTGTTTTATGCTAATATTTATATGTATATATGTATGTATGTATGTTATTGTTTGGAAGGCTCGTCAGGGATCATGATTGTTTTATGTTAATGTTTATATGTATATATGTATATATTTTTTCATTATCTAATAGGGTTGTCAAGGATCATTCTTGTGGAGGAATAATTGCTTATGCAGATGCATGGCATGAAGAGGTTCTTGGTTTTATGAGGAATTAAGTAGGAAGAATAGCACTGACAGATCTATGAGGTCAGTGTCATATGGATATGAATTGATGTTATGTGTTTATAATATGCATATGCCTATGCTATGTCAGGTAACATTGAATGATACATCAACGAAATGGAAGCATTGTGCTCTGTGGCACACTGGGACAAGCATGGACAGTAGAAAGACACTAGAAGCAAGGTTTCTTGGTATAGATATTGTGGTCTCCAGATGTATAGTACCGGTGTTGTGTACATGTTTCATATGCGGTGTTGTATACATGTTGCATATGTGGTGTGTTGTAGTGACTACAACCGCCCTACAAAATTTTGCCTCAGCTCGTTTTGGAGCCTCCCTACCAACCTTACACAACACTTTTTCTTGCTTCGTCAAGTACTCAAGCTTCAACGCTTTCCTCACACAAAGGCAGCCTGTCGATGAGAGTTGATCCATTCCCCTCATGGGCTGCTCACCTAGACTTGGTCCAGTTGTAGGCTGGGAAACTTCCCAGTGAAATTTGCGCATTTCTGAAGGGCAACCAACCTTCCCTCCAGGAATTGCCCGATCCCCTATGATAGCCTGCTGGGCTCCAGGATTGTGCAATCTTGCTAGCCAACCCTCCCAACAAGATTTGCACAAATTTTCCCAGTAGTAGGTTGTTTAGCCCAGGATTTGCGCAAATCTAGGCAACAATCAACTGCTCTACCCAAAAATTGCGCAATCCCCTTGGGTAGTCAGCGCAACTCACAATTAGGAATGCACATTTTCCCAAGCAGTTGAGCACTTCATGAAATTATAGTCCGGTTGAATAGTTCCACCAAGGACTGTGGAAACTTGACTTGCATGCATGCATGACTTGATCTTCCCGTTTTTATCATCCAGGGGTTACATGCAAAGTTGTTTTAGAAGTTTCCCTCCAAGTGTTGCTTTTTCCTAGATTTGTGGCATGCGCGTCATAAGGCCAAACTTATTTATTCGACACATTAGAGCTCATTCATTCACATTGATCTTGGAGCTCTGACATCCCACAACACATCTAGGACTCTTTGACACATCCAACTAAGCTATTCATGGGTAAGTGGCCTCAACATGTCTTTTTCAGCATTTCTATAATTTTTTTTGTATTCGCTTGTGTGAGTGTTATTTTCTTGATTCCTTTGAATGCTTGTTGTCGTTTACATGTATTCTAGCTTGTCCTAGCTCTATTTCAGCTTTCATCGCTATCTCACTATTGTCACATGCATGAAATTGTTTTGCATGGACTTGGGTGAACGGCCTCACCCACATGCATGTTGATCTATTGGCTAAATCTTCCCTTCATGTTTTGCATGCACTATTTATCACTTTTGCTATCACTTAGTGTCACCATGCGTTTCACTAAATTACTTGGTTTTAGTTGCCCATCGGCGAGTCGGGCCAACCTTGGCATGGGCTCTACCCCCAACAAGACTGCATTACATAATCTGGGGAAGGAAGGCTCACCTTCCTCTCTAGATTTTTGCATTCTTGCCCAGCACTGGCCTCCTAGATTGCTTTGCAGATTCCTGGAGGACAATGGCTGCTTGGTCCAAGAATTTGCGCAAATCTGTCCATGGGCCAGTAGTCCTTCATAGCAAGGATTACGCATTATGCAATCTCGGCAACCAACTGCCCAACTGGATTGCACATTTCGCAGATCTAGCAGTCAGTCCAGCCTCCCAGAGAGCCCATACTTCCTTTTGCGCATTTCTGGCAAGTAGTCACTCAGTCTCCCAATGAAATTTGGGCAATCTTGCTCATCAGTTTCCCAGGTATGTGTTGTGTCCTTCACCACATTTGCTTTGTTTTCACTGACATTTTTCTTGCCATGCATGTTGTTGTTTCCAGATATTTCAGGTGTTCATTTGTCTCAATGGCTTCTAAGAGAACAAGATCTCTAACACTGATGGTATGGCAGCTGGAGCAACAGCTGAGCAGGTGTCCTCTGATTTGCCTATCTATGAAGATACAAAGTTGTATCTAAACAAGGACATCAAAGTGAAGCGGCAAGAGGTGAATGAAACATTCACAGGTACTTTTGTGGAAGACCTTGAAGACCATTAGGTGTACATGAAAATTCATAAGTCCATCTTGTACTGGATTGCATGCAGATACCCCATGTTCCCATGCGCTGACATGATTCACTGGATTGTCTCCCACACTGACCCCGAGACGATGACCTTGAGCAGTGTCAGTGGGACGAAGCTTGCAACCTTCTAGGCACAAGATTATGATGAGATGTATCAAATGAATGAGCCCATGACTGTCATGACCCCTCCATTCAACTTGCCCAATAGCAAAGGCCACTCCAAAGACATTTTGAAGGATTGGGTAAAGGAGCCAGCTCGTTTCAGGGTGACACCCAATCAAATTTATAAGACGAAGATATTGAGGAAGGCATACCAATACTTGGTCATATGCGCATGTCAACTGAGTGGCCAAGCAAGCACTGAGACCTTTCCTCAGAGTTTGGCGGTCGCGTAGGACCAATTGGCTAGAGAAGGAAGACCATGCAACTGGTATGGCATACTAGCTCATCAGCTGAAGGAGCAAGTCTCGAAGCCTCGACAGTCACTCGAAGGCATGCATGCATATATTTACATGTCCGCCTACATTCTAGATGCTGTCTGTGCCCGACATGATTTCCCGGGCTTAGTGTGGGCATCGTCACCAGCGGAGGCTGTTGTGAACACATATTTCAAGTTATAGTCTGAGTGCACTTCAGAGGAGTGATCATATGGTTGTCCAACCATTTTTTCACCCTAGTGTACAAGTTGATATCCAAATAGGATCCACCCTGCATGTCAGAGGAAGCAATGAAAGCATTGTTAGGCATTGTAGATTGGTATGCCTTACCATCCAGCACGTTCATCTGAGTGTTCAGTGCAGAGAAGCCTCCGCATATTCTGCTAATGTTTTCTTTGGATGTGCTTCTCATGCAAGAAGTAGCGTATCATATCTCAGCAGGATTGACAGCTAGGCTACAGCGGAAGAAGAAGGCACCTTAGCCCACTCTTCCATTGCGGATTGGGTTATATGGGATCTGGAGCATCAAGTAAGCGAATGTTGAGCTGAACAGATGAAGAAGTACCCGTTCGATCTTTGAAGCTTTAACCCCTATGACCCACATTGAATTGTGAAGGATCCCTGCATGAGAGTTAAGTTCAATTCGATCCATGGGGAATCTCATTGGACCAAGGAGGACTCAAGGAGGTATTGCTTTCCTCCAGACCCAATGAACAGGTCAGTTATGCCGTAGAGTGGTGAGCACAGTAGCATGAAGCAATATCACGGAGAACACCAACAGTAGCAACAGTAGCATCAACAATAGAGGCAGCAGAGCCAAGCATACCTGTGCGCGACAAAGGGAAGAGGAATATTGTCAACTGTATGGAAGAGAAGCAAAGTTGTAAGTTTCAAGTAGATCCACTTGTAGAACAAGCAGCTACGGCTAGTCAACAGAAGAGGCAGCAACGCGACAAGCGAATCGTGTGAAGGTAGAGGGATAAGAAGAGAATGGAAGAAGCAGAGAAGGAGTTGCATGAGCTTAGGGAGAAACTCTAGAAAGAACAAGAATTGTGCCAACAGGAGAAGGAAGCGCAACAACAACAGATTTAGCAGGGGGTGCATCACATGCAGATAGATGAAATAGCACCCGTACAAGCAACTAATTCTTCTGAACAACTCGCATCAAGAAAACAGGGTGAACCCTCATAGGGGAAAGAATTTTCTCATGAGATAGAATAGGCTCTTAAACAGTGGGATGCAGAAATGGAGCAGCAGGAATTGGAACAGGACGCTAACCTCATGCCTCACCATAGAGAGGTCGATTTTCCCGCTTCAATGCATCCAGATGATGAGCAAGTCTCACATGAACAAGGTGGCAATGAGATCCTTGGTGGTCAACGAG
Organism: Pinus taeda; assembly: GCA_000404065.3. Taxonomy (NCBI): domain Eukaryota; kingdom Viridiplantae; phylum Streptophyta; class Pinopsida; order Pinales; family Pinaceae; genus Pinus; species Pinus taeda. Next base: position 11,514 of record APFE031696856.1, read on the forward strand.
AAGCAAAGATGCACAACATTTCCTTTGATGAATCTCAACATAGAGTTGGGAAGTCTCACAGAGTACCAACTCCAAAGGACCAAACATCCCCTACATAAGTTGAAGAACAAGTGATCATGACTGATGTGCACTAGAACCTAGCTGCTTTGGCTGATGCAACTAGAGTGTATGCCGAAACCACTAGCTCCAGTATTTATTTCCTCATAGCTGAGAATGAGCGAATGGCGAAGGAACTATAGGTGGCCAAGCATGGAGGAGACTTGGTGACAATGTCCACCCGAGTTGAACTAAAGAAGGCAATACTAGATGAAGTATTGTCCTTGGACACAGTCATGCGAGCATTGTACTTCAGGTTTGGTACCGTGCACCAAGCAGTTGTTCATCTTCACGGACGGCAGCATCGATGTGTGAGACGAGTACGCATCTTGAAGAACATACATGCTGTCGTTGACAACATTCAAGCATGGATGATGAAGTACAAGGGAACCTCGCTTCACTTTCCAAAGATGATGAGGGCCAATGCAGTCGAGCTACAAGCACATATCCGGAGTCAAATCCGGAACTATGAGGACCTACCACAACTCATCATTTGCATATAGGCTTCCCATGCACGAGTATTCAAGATCATGGAGGTTGTGGTGCACACACATGCGATTCCGTCACTTGGGATTCTCACCCAAGCGAAGACCAAGATAGGAACTTGACTCGTACTTCAACGAGTTGATGCACATCACCACCAGTCCAGACTTGCCTATCAGTGCAAACATCATGCACAAGTATGTTGCTGGTCTGGCCACATTGAGGACAATGATGCACATGCTTTTAGATGAGCTGGACAGAGGAGCCCGAGCAGTGTACCTAGATGCCATTGAGGCAAGGTTAAAGTTCTAGATGGATGTCACAGTGGAACACATAGACACTATTAGAGACTACCAATCTTGGCATCAATATGTTACGGTTGATCAGCATGAGGATGTCAAGCAGTTGGAATTCTATAGTTGTCTAAGTCAGGGTGGTGTTTAGTTTGGCTTGCTCAAGCTATCGTTCACATGGGTACATGTGCATTGTAATGTTGATTCATGTCAAGTGTAAGTCAAGTGTCAAGAGTGAATGTAACATTCATAGAGTAGGTGAAGAGTCATGAGGGTAGTTGAATGGTCACAAAGGGGAATGTCAAGGGTCACCCCACCCTTTGCTATAAATAGTCCCTCATAACTCATTGCATAGGCTTTTGGTCAGCCAGGCTTCTAGTAAGACTATTTTGAAGAAGTCCTGGAAAGTATTGTAATGCACCTTGGTTTCTCCACTGCACGGAGCTAGTACATATCCTTGGAGTTGCAGGCGGATGTGGCTGTAATGTTCCACTATTGGGGCTAGCAGGTTTACATGGATGTATTGTATGATTGTGACTTACACTTCTTTATATAATAAGAGCCATCACATTTTCATGCATATTTTTATATTGTAGTGGGACTGCTCTGATTACTTTAATGATATGTGTTGTTTAACTTATGTACTTGTGTATGAACTGATTCACATGCAATTATATGAATCTTGTTGTTAATGTGTTCCATATGTTGTTAATGTTGTCACCACCCATGTCGAATGCTCTGTCTGACATCAGACAAACCTTTCACTTGAACCTTGTTATAACAATTGTCACACTCGTCTCACACTGATCCATGAGTGTTGTATGTGTTATCTTACCTTGTATGATGTGACTTCTGCATCTGAGTGGACTGCTCCGGCAGGAGTTGTGCATGTCCTTTGTGTCGTGTGTTCCTAGCCGAGTTGGGACTGATCCCTTTCAACCTGGAACTCACCTTCACCTCCTTCCCCTTTCAAAGTGTTGGAACCTCTCATATACCTTCCTTGACTCATTGCATTAGTCACACCCTTGCTACTGACAAAGTTATTCTACTTGCCTCTGTGCGACACCACGGTGAAGGCATTACCTTATGACCCACTGTTGGGACTCCTACACCAAACAGTCTAAGGTCTAATTGGGACTTCTTATCAGGGAGATCCCCTTGACATTTTGGTGGGTCCAAAAGCGTCAACACGATGTTGTGTACATATGGTTTTGTTTGCATGTTACATATGCAGTGTTGTGTACGTATGGTGTTGTGTACATGTTGTGTATGCGGTTTTGTGTACATCTGGTGTTGTGTGCATCGGGTGTTGTGTACATGTTGTGTAGGTGGTGTTGTGTACACATTGTGCAAGTGGTGTTGTGTACATGTGTTATTGTGTACACTTTGTGCAGGTGGTGTTGTGTACACATTGTGTAGGTGGTGTTGTGTACACGTTGTGCAGGTGGTGTTGTGTACATGTGGTGATGTGTACATGTTGTGCAGATGGTGTTGTGTAAACATTATGTAGGTGGTGTTGTGTAAATGTGGTCTTAAGTACATGTCATACATTTTGTGTTGTGTATATGTGGTTCTGTGTTACGAGTATTTTGTAGTCGTTGTGTCGCTACATGTGTATTTGTTGTATTGTACAGTGTATATGTATATGTATTGTGTTGAGCACCGGGTGTAGGTGTATGTGTGGTGTTGTACACTGGGTGTAGGTGTATGTGTGGTGTTTTACACTAGGTGTAGGTATATGTGTTGTGTTCTACACTAGGTATAAGTGTATATGTGGTGTTTTACACTGGGTGTAGGTGTATGTGTCATGTTTTACAACAAGTGTAGGTGTATGTTTTGTGTTGTACACCATGTATGTGTATGTGTGGTATAATGTGATGGGATGGGAAGGTATGACACTGTCTGGGACCTTGTTGTTGATATTGAGGTTGAGGAGATTTAGTCTATGGATGCCCTTGTTGTTGATATTGAGGGTTGAGGTGGTTTAGTCTTTAGGTTACCTTATTACTGATATTGAGGGTTGAGGTCACTTAGTCTCGAGATACCCTTGTTGTTGATATTGGGGGAGGAGGAAATTTAGTCTCTAGATTCCCTTGTTTCTTTGAACAGAAGGGAAGGCATTGGATGCTTTTTGGGTTTGGAAACTGATCCAATATGTGTATGTGATTTAAGAGAAGAGAAGGAACTAGATGCTTGTTGGGTTTGGAAACTGATCTAGTGTGTGTATGAGATTCAAGAGAAAAGAAGGCACTGGGTGCTTGCCTGGTTTGGCAAGTGATTCAATGTGTGTACGAAAAGGACAAAGAACAAAGGCCGAAGCAACAAACCATTTGAGAGATAAGTATCAATATTTTATTTTAGTTTTAATTATGCATGTGATCTATGATTCCGATTTATGACGGTTGAGTTTTGACCTAATCGGATGTGATATGTTTATAAATGATGATTTGATCGAAGAACTAGTTTGACTTGTTGTGACAGGAAGTAAACATAAATATAAGTGTACCTTATTGACAAGCCACCAATGAGGTATGATTTGAATTTATTTCAATTCCTTTTTATTCTAATGGAAATTATGTGTTTGGTATAGGAAGGCAGGGAAATTCCTAATTTGAGTGGTTGAAACTAACTGCAAGAATTAGAATCAATGACAAAGGAATTAGAACATGCAACAGTATGCTTGTAAAGTACTTTAGGAGTAGGGCCACTGTGGGACACTATGTTAACAGTGCTAGACCCTCCGATATGTTAGGGGATCTCCCTGGTAAGAAGTCCCAACTAGACCTCATACCATTTGGACTAGGAGTCCCAATAGTGGGTAGTAAAGTAATGCCTTAACTGCGATAGCATGTAGAGGTAAGTCTGATATCTTTGTCTAAAGCAAGTGTGTGACCTTGTAGCAAATCAAGTGAGATGTATGGGCATTCTAACACACGAAGGGGAAAAGGAAGTGTGTCCCTTAGAAGCATGTAATAGTACGTAGCCTGAAAGGAACAAACGAGCTTAATGACATCATAAGATGGAAAGCGAAATACTCCACAAACCAAAGTGACAGGTTAAACCAACAACGCATCTGCAACAAGATTCATACAATTTCATACAAAATAGTTCATACACAAATGCGTAAGTTAAATAATATACGTTGTAAAACAACCAGAATAGTCTAACTACAATAACAACATATGCATGAAAATATGTTGGCTCTGTTATATATTATTAAGTGAAATTTCCATCCACACATACACCATTTATAACCACTAGCCCCAATAGTGGAACATTATAGTCAAGAACGCCTGCTCCTCCAAAGATATGTACTCTCTCTACATTGTGGAGAAGACAAGGCTCGTCACAATACTCTCCAAGCCTTCTCTAAGCAATGCCTAGCCAAAAGCTTGGCTCCCAAAATCTTGTACTATGAGTTATGAGGTTCTATATATAGAAAAGGGTGGGTTGACCCTTCACATTCCCCTTTGACTCTTGGAATACCATCATGACCCTTCAGATTACAATATTGATTGTTCACATTCCACTAATGACACTTGGAATTTCACTTACAACATGTTTACAAAAACACAATTTCCACATATACCCATGTGGGACAAAAATAGGCTTGAGTCAGCTTGACAAGACAAACAACATCACTCGGGGTCTTGGTGAAAGACCAACTCAGTAACCTCCTCACGGTGATATTAGGTGATGAACTAATACCAAGCTTGATACTGCTCTATTGTGTTCCCATATTGTTTGATGGCATATTTTTCGAATTGGACCCTTGCCTCCATGGATTCCAGGTATATGGCTCTGAAACCTCTATCCATCTCAACCTGAAGCATGCGCAGTATTGTCCTGAGTGTGGTTGGACCATTAATGTACCTTTGCATGTTCTCTACACTGAGCTTCAAGTCATCGTTGGTGGCTATGCGCATCAACTGCTCCATGTACTTGTCGACATCCAACATGAATTGATTCTTCCTCATGGCCCAGGTGAGGGTTCTGATGGAAGGCATCTTATGCATTCACACTATGACATCCAAACTCCTAAACAACCATGCATGGGAAGCCTCAATGCTAGTGATGAGTGGAGGAATCTACTCATAATTCTGGATCTACATCTAAATCCATGCTTTGTCTAGATTATCTTGTGGCTTCATCTTCTTGTGCAACTAAAGTGGGGCTCCCTTGTACCTCATTGTCCATTCTTTTATGTGCGCAATAGCACTATGAATGTCTTTGAGTGTTTGGGTCGTCTGTCTACACTGTTGCTAAAAACCATATAGATGGACAACCACTTTGTGCACATGAAAAATCTGTTATACATTTTCCACATGGTGGCCTGAAAATTTGATATATCCATCATTATTTCTTTCTTCATCTCTGTCATGTCGGACCCCACAGCCTTCTCTGTTCTCTACCTAGCCTCTTACAAGTCCTTCTCCATTCTATCATTCTCTGTTATCAAGAACTTGACTGTGGAACTCATGGCTTCTGCATAAGCCTTAAAAGCCTCAGGCATGGCAACTGGATGTCTTCTAAGATCTGGTAAAATCACCCTTTCCTTTATGTGCCTAGGTGATGTATGATCATCAAGGAGTTGTTGTCTTCATGCTTGTACAATCCTCTATTGTGTCTCGTCAAATGCAAAATTGTACACATTTGTGTTCGGATCATCATCAAGGAGAACAACTTCTCCTTGCTCGCTCGGGACTGGTTGTGGTTTTGGAGGTGGCAGATATTGTGGTATGACCTCAGATGTCCTCATCATGAGATTGATGTCTTGGTCGTCTAGCTCCTGTTCTGTCTCCATGTCTGTTGCATCAACCAACTATTCAACCTTTTGAGCAAGTTCCGAACCTGCACTTACACACCATGTTCATCATTTGTTGGCTTCTCTGCTATCTCAACCTATACCTGTGTAGTTTGCTCTATCAATGTACCTTTTCCTTCCTCTTGTTCCTATTTCTGCCTTTATTCATTCTCTGTCTTTCTGACCTCGTGTTCTGCTTTCAGCTTCTTCTCTGTCTCCTGCAATCTCATTTCTATCTCTTCCAATCTTTTCTTCTCCCTCTTTCTCTATGCTACTCTCCTATCGTGTTGTCACCTCTTTGCTTCTATCTCAAAATCTACTCTTTCAACAAGTGGATCTTATTTGACCTTGTAGCTTTGCTCAGCATCTATGCTCTCAGCAATCTTCCTCTTGCCTTTGTCTTACACCGATTTATTTCTCACTACTGCTGTTGTTTTTTATTCATGTGGTGTTGTTTCCTGTAGTGCCACTTTCCATTCTACAATGATGTTGACCGATTTATTGAGCCTAGAGAAGTTATAGCAATACCTCCAAGGATCTTCCTTTGGCCAATGACATGCGTCGTGGACCCATGGAAAGTACACCATCACACAATGGTTCTTGCATATGCAGTTAGGATCATACAGATTGAAGCTCTTGGTGCCAAACCCAAACTTCTTCAAGTCTTCGGTCTTAACATCTGCCTCTTTAAAGGTGCAGATCTCGTACAACCCAATCCACAAAGGAAGAGTAGGCCATGGTGCCTTCTTCCTCCTGTGTAGAGTTGTAGACAACCCTATGGAGATGTGGTATAAAACCTCTTGCATGACCAACTTGTCCTGGGAAAACCTCGGTAACTCATGCAGAAGCTTCTCTACGCCAAACATTTTGATGAAGGTGCCATCGGGTGAGGCATACCAATCTGAAATATTGAGCAATTCCTGCATCACTTCCTAGGACATGCAAGGTGGGTCCTGTTAAAATATCATCTTGTACAGTGGGGGGATGCACTGATCAGAAAGGCTCGTCATGACTCCTCGGTAGCTGCACTTGGAAAGCAACTTGCAATAAACATTCACAGCTTCTTCTGATGGTGTCCATGTCCAACCCATGCCAAGGTGCTGTTATTGAGCACAGATTGCATCAAGCAAGTACACGGACATGTAGAATCTTGATTTTCCATTCTTATGAGGATTTTGAGAATTTGATACATGCATTTTCAGCTGAAGAGCCAACATGTTTGATCAGTTGAAAGGCATTCCTTCATTTTCCAACTGATCTAACATAACAACCCAACTCTATGGGAAGGTCTCCGTGCTCCCTTGGCCATATAAGAGACATGCAAAGATGACCAGGATTTGGTAGGCCTTCCTAAGTGACTTCGTCTTGTAGACCTAGTTGGGTGTTGTCCTGAGCTTCGATGGCTCTTTTACCCAATGCTTTAATATATATCTTGAGTTCACACTATTGTTGGGAGTGAAGAACAATGCATGCATGTAGTTCACCAACTGCGAGAAGTGATATATCATATGCTATTTTTTCGTCCTGAAGGTGGCAAGTTGTTTTCCACTGGTGCATCTCAGTGTCATCATCTCAGGATTGGTATGTGTGACAACCCAATGAATGATATCCGCACATGCGAGGGCTGGGTACCTACATGCAACCCTATATAAGCCTGATTTATGAATGTTGACATAGACTTGACAATCTTTCGGATCTTCCTTGAAAGTGCTTGCAAATATGTCCTCTATCTCTTGCCATGTGATATTCATGTCCTTCTCTATACACAACTATGTTTCTGAATAGATGGGCAAGTTTCTTGGCACCTATTGAGCCACGTCTCCAATGCTTCTCTCTACAACGTCCTTTGATCTATATATCTTGGAAACCATGATGCCTGTAGTGCTGAGAGACTTCTCAATGACGGATGTACCTGGAGACAGAGCGAACACTCATGGCCACCAAATGTCAGTTTAAAAAAACACAGTGCACTTCTAGGATCAATCATGCAACAAGCCGAGTGACTACTGGGAAAGATTGCGCAGTATTGAATATCAAGGCTGGGAAATTGTCAGCTGGAACCACACATGGTGTAGTCCCAGTTTCCAATTAGACTTTCTACTGACTGGAACTGCGCAAAGTGTAATCCATCTGGGTTGACTATGGATTGGAACTGCGCAATGCGCAGTTCAGTCTTGCTTGACTGTTGGTTGGGACTACGCATTGCGCAATTCCGGAGGGCAAGACTGGGCACTACCTCCTAGAACTGCGCAGAGCACATTCGGAGGCCCATGACAAGCAGCCTATGCACAAGTCTCGGAGGCAAGGCAAAGCCTCGAGCTCAGGAATGTGCTGAGCATGTCAGGGAAAGTAAGATTTGATCTAAGGTAGCCCAGATCTGCCCAAAGGTGACTTGAAAATGAGTAGATTCGAAAACAAAAGAAAAGGATGATGCAAATAAGAGTGAATGATCATGAATGCAATCAAAACCAATGCAAGAATCAATCAAATAAACAAACAATGAAGCTGGTGGAGAGGGTCGCCGCAACGGTGACCGTTATTGAAAAAAACAATGTTATGCATGCAACACTTAAGAAAGACAATGAAAAACTTGAAACAACACTTCTACAAGTTAAAACAAACTAAAACACCAGTGATTGTTCAATAAACCATGACAAAACAACACTCACACAAGCCAAGGAAATAAAAGCGACAGAAAAAGGAGCCAAAGACTTGAAAAGAAAAACGTACTTGGAAAAGTTGTGCTGACAGTGCCAAAGGTTCCTAGATGCCTTGGGAATTACAAAGCTCCAAGAGTGAATGTGTAGAATGAGCTTTCGGGTGTCGTTTAAATAGATTTGGTATATTTAGGGTTAGTGACATGCATGCCACAAATCTAGCAAATAATGACACTTGGCGGGAAGTTTCTAAGATCTTCGTGCATGTAACTCCCAATGCTAAAAATAGATCCCTGTTTTTAGGGATATTTTTTTCTTTTTTGATCATTTGATTTTTCGAGAAAGGGATGCCATGCATGCATGGTAAGATTGCGCAGTTCTGGAGGGAACCAGGAAACTTGCCAACATTGGTATTAGACAACAACATGAGGAATGATTCTGCGCAATTCCTAGTTTAAGTGGCTCTGGGTGCCTCTCATGCTCTGCACAATTTCCCTGTTAAAGACAAGCTGCCAGCTAGGTCTGTAAAATTCTTGAGCTGAAGCCCAGTGTCTAGATGTTCTATGCAAATTCTGTGAGCAAGTTTGTCTATCGGACCACTCTACACATTTCTGGAGAGCATGACTAACTGTTGGGCTGCTCTACGCAATTCCTGAGAGCAAGGCTGGTTTCCCTCTAGGATTGCACAGTTTTCCAAGATAGCGCAAGAACTAGATGTGAACCAAGTCACGTGATCAGCTTGTGGTTGGTCAACAAGACAAGTTAGTGCACACAAGTTACAAAGTTAAAGATAAATTCAAATAAAATACAAGTACCTGCGCAGTGCGACACATGTTGCTAAGATGCTGAGGAGGGAGGCTCCAAAAAAAAGTGAAAGAAAAATTTTGGAGGATGGTTGTAGTCGCTACAACATTGGCGATGCACTAGTAGAACTCTATCTCTTCGTATGGACCTTGTCTCATGACAAGTGATTCTAACTCCTTCGGAACTATTGTTCGATTCTTTAATCATTATGGCTTCCTCACTAGCTTGAGTTAAAGATATAGTCACTGCCATTCTCTTGATCAGTAAACACACATACCAAGCCAAGTCAAATGAGTTGTTTTGATAGGAGATGAGGGGTATATTGATTCATAAGTGACATAATTGTTAGAGTTTTAGTTTCATCTCTGGTGTTCTCCGCTGCCAATAGGCCTAGACAGTACCCCGACGGAGTCACACAAGAACACAAGCATCGCTCCACTTCCAGCGAACCTGGTCAGTACCCTGATAGAGTTACTTGCATCAGCTCTTTGTGCAAGAAGCCTTTCTCTTCTTTCACCTTTATTTTTTTCTTTTCATTTTTTCATTTTTCAAAGAACTGTGCAAGGGCACTTATTTATTTTATGAGGCGGAAGAGGGATCCTAAATTATTGAGAGCAAAAGAGGTTGTCCCTTAAGAGAAGTATGTTATATATACCTCTAACATACTTGTTAATGTTTCCCCCCTCACCTTACTCTACTTGATTGAGTTGACAAGGGTTATCCAGATATAGAAAAACGATTAGAGTAGGCGGTACTAGTTAAAAGTGCAAGTGTTATGTTTTCACCAAGACTCACTCTTAACAGAACATATTTTCCATCAGGGTATCATTGACTGAAGACAACAAGATCTTCATAAAGAGATAGGACAATAGATAACCAATTGTTGGTAGTTGTACAAGTCCTCTTATACTTCACCTTGCTTGTCTCAAGAGCCAAACACAGTTCCATCTGAAGCTAAACCTACGGGTGCATAAAAAACAAACAAAACAAATAAGCAAAGGACAAAAGTAAACAGAAGAAAAATGATTAAGAAAAGAAAAAAATGCAGGCAAAGCAAAGCAAACAAGAGAGAAACACTACTCCTAATCCTACTCTAAATAGTGCAGGGGCCTACTCAAGTAAAGTGATATTTCCAATGCAGCCACCGACGCATTAGTTGACCCATGTTGGTGAAGGCATGGTTTCCAAGAAAGATATACAAGTAAAACATCACACAAGAAAGATAAGACAGTGAAACCAACAAGCTCGAAGTTTAAATGTGTCCACATAAAAGAAAAGAGTAAAAGCGCAAGACAAATACTTTGTGTACATACCATGGTGTTGCAACACACTATACGTAGACAATGAGCATGTACACTCTTTTGGCCGTGATAAACGAGCAAACATGAAAAAGGAAGAAAACTTATGTTTAGCAAGACTGCTCATTGTGTATGATTCCTCTAATGCATGAGCAATGGGATCATGTGATTGTGGCGCAGGATGTGAAATATGTAAACTAGATTGATGTTCAATGCAAACAAGAGAGTGATGAGGAGCCTAAGGTGTTTCAACAAATTTCTGATCATAAGTGGGACTGACATCAAGTCAGAGAGGACCTAATCTAACCATCAGCTCGGGCTAAAGTTCCTCAAAATCTTGAGGGGTTTCCACTTCATCATCAGGTAGATCATCAAAGATCGATGGCTTAGAAAGATCAACCGTAAGTGAATCAACATCATGATCGAATGAAGGAATAAAGGAATCTTGAGATCCACGATCAGAAAATTTGACATGTTCATCGACATCCTGATGATCTGAATAATCATACAAAGGGGTTAATGAAAAACAAGAATGTTCACCCTTTGAGTTTCCATGAAGAAAATATGATAGATTGGGAGAATTAAGAAAGAAAGATGTGTCCTTTTTGCAATGCAATGACGGACTGACATTCGGTGTGTTCTATGAATGATCGAAAGTAAAAACATAAAAGGATGGATTTTCGTAAGACAAATCAGAAATGGAAGAATCACAAAAAATGTCAGGAAATAGCAAATGAGGTGCAGACGGAAGGAGGTCATACTTCACTGCTTGTTCTTCTTCAGATTCCCATACATACTCATCATAAATGACAACGCAGGTTGGATGCTCAACACCAACCCCATCGGCAACTTGATCCTTGTGAATAACAAGTGTAGAGTCTGAAACAGGAGAACACAATGCAGTACAATCCAGATGATCAATAAAATGATAGGATGGAGGTTGAGAACAAGTTCATGTGACAACCAACAGGCTTGCAAGAAAATATGTGTGGATATCTAGAGCAGGTGGGGTGCGAGGATGTGACTATTCAATAGATGGGTTTGCAACTTCTCCCACCTCGCACTGCGGAGCTAGAGATGTTTGATGAGAAGCAAATGGAGGGTCGCCTGGGAAAGTAACCTTATTCAACTTAAATTTAGCATCTCTAACACCAAGGTATGGTGGGAGGGGTTAGAATGATTCTAATACATGTGGATTTGTAGATATGTGAAGAAGATACTTAAATATTTTATTGAGAAATTTCCAATCAATTTCATCTTCTGGGATTTGAAAAGCGAGATTTTGGAAGCGTTTCCAAAATTGTAAAAGGGATTCATTAAGTTCTTTCCATAATTCTAGAATTTTTTTATTGAGCACTTCTCGATCATAATGATAGAAAGTACGGGACAACTCTCTGATCATTTCATCATAAGAGTGGATGGAGGTTATAGGCAATGTTACATGCCATTGCAATGTGTGTCCTCAGAACATGAATGCAAACAGCGAGCAGGCAATGTAACACACCATTGCAGTGTGTGTCCTCGAAACATGAATGCAAACAACGAGCAAGAAATGTGATCCTCGTGGATTTCATTTCTTTCACAGAAACCTATGAAGGCAACACCGTGGCTAAGAAAAGCTACTCCGCCTTCACCATAATATGTGTTATGTGATAAGTCATCAAGGAGACCCTCCGACACTTCAAAATCACATCCAAGAGACAGACATGTCAGAGGATTAACTGTAATGTAAGTCATAAAAATGTGCAGAGTTTCAAAATAGACTTTGAGGACTCAACTTGTCATCTGAACCTCCTTCTAACACCATAAATGTTGACGGTGCTACACTCACCAAAATGTCAGGGGATCTCCTTGGTAATAAGTCCCAACTAGACCTCAGATTGTTTGGAGTAGGAATCCAAACAATGGGTAATACAGTAATTCCTTGACTGTGATAGCAGGCATAGGTAAGTGTGATATCTTTGTCAAAAGAAAGTGTGTGACCTTGCAGCGAGTCAAGTGAGATGCATGGGGGTTATAACACACGAAGGGGAAAAGGAAGTGTGTCCCTTAGAAGCTTGTAATAGTATGCAGCCTGAAAGGAACACACAAGTTGAATGACATCACAAGATGGAAAGTGGAATAGTACACAAACCAAAGTAACAAATTAAACCAAAAACATGTATGTAACAAAATTCATACAAATGCATACAAAATAGTTCATACACAAATGTGTGAGTTAAATAACATACATTGCTCAAGCAACCAGAATAGTCCAACTACTATAACAACATATGCATGAAAACATGTTGGCTATGTTATATATTATTAAGTGAAAGTTCCATCCATACATACACCATTGACAACCACTAGCCCCAATAGTGGAACATACAGTCAACACTGCCTACTCCTCCAAAGAGATGTACTCTCTTTTCACTGTGGAGAAGCCAAGGCTCATCACAATACTCTCCAAGCCTTCTCTAAGCAATGCCTAGCCAAAACCTTGGCTCCCAAAACGTTGTACTATGAGTTATGAGATTCTATATATAACAAAGGGTGAGGTGACCCTTGACATTCTCCTTTGACTCTTGGACTACCCTAATGACTCTTCACATTACAACAGTGATTGTTCAAATTGCACTAATGACACTTGGAATTTCATTTACAACATGTTTACAAAAATAAAATTTCCACATATACCCATGTGGGACATAAATAGGCTTGAGTTAGCCTGATAAGACAAACAACATCACTCGGGGTCTTGGGGAAAGACCAACTCGATAACCTCCTCGCAGTGTCTTTGGTGACAAACTGATACCAAGCTTAGTACTACTTTATTGTGTCCCCATATTATTTGATGGAATCTTTGTCGAAGCAAACCCTTGCCTCCATGGCTTCTGGGTATCTCATTCTGAAACCTCTCTCCAGCTCATCCTGAAGTATGTGAAACATTGTCCTGAATGTGGTTGGAACACTGAAGTACCTTTTCATGTTCTCTATGTTGAGTTGCAAGTCATCATTAGTGGCTATTAGCATCAACTACTCTATGTACTTGTCGACATCCAACATTACTTGGTTCTTCCTCATGGCCTGGGTGAGGGTTATGATGGAAGGGATCTTGTGCATTCGCACTATGAAATCAAAATTGTTGAACAACCGTGCATAGGAAGCCTGAATGCTAGTGATGAGCAGAGAGAGTTGCTCATAATTCCAGGTCTTCATCCGAATCTGTGCTTTGTCTAGCTCAGCCTGTGGCTTCATCTTTTTGTGCAAGTAAAGCAGGGCTCCCTTGTACCTCATTGTCCATTCTTGCATGTGCAAAATATCAGTGTGAATGTCTTTGAGTGTTTGGGCCATCTATGCACACTGCTGTTGAAAACCGTATAGATGGACAACCGCTTTGTGCACAGTGAAAAATTTGTTAAACACTATCCGCATGGTGACCTCTAAAGTTGTTATCTCTGCCATTATTTCTTTCTTCATCTCTTTCATGGTGGATCCCGCGGGTTCCTTTGTTCTTTGCCTAGCCTCTTGCAAGTACTTCGCCATTCGATCATTCTCTTCTATCAAGAACTTGACCGTGGAACTCGTGGCTTCTTCATAAACGTTAGAAGCCTCGGCAATGGCAACTGGATGTCTTCTAACATCTGGTACAATCGCTCTTTCCTTTGTGTGCAAAGATGATGTATGATCATCCGGGAGTTGTTTTCTTCGTGCCTGTACAATCCTTTGTTGTGTCTCATCAAATTCTAGATTATACACATCTTTCTTTGGATCATCATCAAGGAGAACAACTTCTCCTTGCTCGCTTGGGATTGGTTGTGGTTCTGGAGGTGGCAGAGACTGTAGTACGATCTCGTATGTCCTCAACATGAGATCGATGTCTTGGTCCTCTAGCTCATGTTCTGTCTCCATGTTTTTTGCCTCAACCAACTGATCAACCTGCTGAGAAAATTCATGAACCTGCACCTGCTCACTCTGTTGATCATATGTTGGCTTCTCTGGTGTCCCAACCTATATCTGTGCATTTTTCTCTATTAGTGAACCTTTTCCTTCTTCCTATTCCTATTTCTTCCTTTCTTCATTCTCTCTCCTCCTAACCTCTTGTTCTACTTTCTACTTCCTCTCTGTCTCCTGCAATCTCCTTTCTATCTCTTCCAATCTTTGCTTCTCCCTCTTTCTCTGCACTACTTTCTTGTCACCTCTTTTCTTATATCTCCAAAGCTACTCTTTCAAAAAGTGGATCTTCTTTGAACTTGTAGCTTTGCTTAGCCTCTGCGCTCTCAGTAATCTTCCCTTTGCCTTTGTCTTGCACCATTTTGTTGCTCACTATTGCTGATATTATTTCTTCTTGAGGTGTTGTTGCATGTAGTGCCACTTTCCATTCTACAACCATTCAGACCGGTTCATTGAGCCTAGAGAAGTTATAGAAATACCTCCAAGGATATTCCTTTGGCCAATGACATGCCCTGTGGACCCATGGGAAATACACCTTCACACAGTGGTTCTTGCATATGCAGTGAGGATCATACGGATTAATGCTCTTGGTGTTGAACCCAAACTTATTCAAGTCTTCGATATCGACATATGCATATTTCAAGGTATGGATATCCTACAACCCAATCTGCAAAGGAAGAGTAAGCCATGGTGCCTTCTTCCTCCTATGCAGTGATACTGACGACCCTCTGGAGATGTGGTATGCAACCTCTTGCTAACCAAATTGTCCATGGAAAACCTCGGTAGCTCATGCAAAGGCTTCTCCATGCCAAGAATTCTGATGAAGGTGCCACCAGGTGAGGCATACCAATCTGCAATATTGAGCAATGCTTGCATCACTTCATAGGGCATGCAAGGTGCATCCTATTCAAATACCATCTTGTACATCAGGGTGATGAAGTGGTCAGATAGCCTCATCATGACTCCTTGGTAGCTACACTCAGACAGAAACTTGCAATAAACATTTGTAGCTTTTTCTAATGATGTCCATGTCCAACCCATGCCAGGGAACTGCTATTGAGCACATATTGCATCAAGAAGGTATGCAAACATATAGAATCTTTCTTGTCCACCCTTAGATGGATTACGGGCATTTGACACAGGCATTTCAGCTGAAGATCCAACATGTCCGACTAGTTGAAAGGCCTTCCTTCATTTTCCAACTGATCTAACATAACAACCCAACTCTCCAGGAAGGTCTCCGTACATTCTTAGCCATATAAGCGACATGAAAAGACAACTAGGAGTTGGTAGGCCTTCCTAAGTGACTTCGTCTTGTAGAACTGGTTGGGTGTTTTCCTGAATCTTGATGACTCTTTTACCCAACACTTCAAGATATCTCTTGAGTTGACACTGTTGTTGGGAGTGAAGAACAGTGCATCCATGTAGGTCACCGGCTGCAGCAAGTGATACATCAGATGGTAGTTTTCTGTCCTGAAGGTAGCAAGTCGTTTTCTACTATTTTTGCTCAGTGTCATCGTCTTGGGATTGGTATGTGAGACAACCCAGTGAATGATATCCATGGATGGGAAGGCAGGGTACCTGCATGCAACCCTATACAAGCCCGCCTTATTAATTTTTACATAGACTTGACGATCTTCCAGATCTTCCTTGAAAGTGCGTGCAAATATGTCATTTATCTCTTGCCATGTGATCTTCATGTAATTCTCTACAAACAATTGTGTGTCTACATAGATGGGCAAGTTTATTGGCACCTGTTTAATCACGTCTCCAGTGCTACTCTCTATAGTGTCCTTTGATTCAGCTCTCTTGGAAGTCATGATGGTTACACTAATGAGATACTACTCAACAAATCATGTACCTAGAGACAAAGCGGACACTCATGGAAGGAAAATGTTAGTTTAAAAAAACATAATGCACTTCAAGGATTGATCATGCAACAAGTTGGGTGACTACTGGGCAACATTCCGTAGTAGTGGCTCTCAAGGCTGGGAGATTAATAGCTAGAATTGCGTATTGCGCAGTCCTAGGTGCAAGTGGAACTTGTTGTTGACTGGAACTGTGCAAAGCGCAGTTCAACTAGGCTGACTGTGGACTGGAAATGCGCAATGTGTAGTTCAATCTAGCTTCACTACTAGTGGGACTGCGCATGAAATCCTAGTGGGAAAGACTGGGCACTGACTCCTAGAACTACGCAAAGCACAGCTAGAGGCTCATGACAGCCGACCTCTGTGCAATCCCTGGAGCCAAGGCAGAGCCTCGAGCTCAGGAATGTGCAGGACACACTGGGGAAAACAAGATTTGAGCTAAGGCAACCTGGATCTACCCAAGGGCAACTTGAAAAATAGTAGATTCGAAAGGGAAATAAAATGATGGTACATACAGGAGTGAATGATCATGCATGCAATGAAAACCAACGCAGGAATCAACCAAACGGACGAACAACAAAGCTAGTGGAGAGGGTCGCCGCAATGATGACCATTTGTGAAAAAAGAGTGTTATGCATGCAATGCTTCAAAAAGACAATGCAAAACTTAAAACAACACTTCTACAAGTTAAAACAAACTAAAATTCCAACGGTCATTCAATAAAACATGCAAAACAACACTCACACAAGCCAAGGAAATAAAAGCGACAAAAAAAGTAGCGAAATACCTGAAAAGAAAAAGTTACCTGGACAACTTGTGATGACTGTGCTGAAGGTTCCTAGATGCCTTAAGAATGCTAGAGCTCCAATATCAAATGTGTAGAATGAGATTTGGGGCATCATTTAAATATATTTGATAGATTTAGTGTTTATGACACGCATGCCACAAATATAGAAAAAGCGACACTTAGTGGGAAGTTTCTAAAATCATCTTACATGTAACTCCTAAAGCTAAAAATAGATCCCTATTTTTTAGGGATGCCTTTTTTCCTTTTCAGGAAAGGGTTGCCATGCATGCATGGGGATATTCTGCAATTCTGTAGGGAACCAGGCAACTTGACGACATATGCATGAGATACGATATGAGGAATGATTCTGCGTAATTCCTGGGTTGAGTGGCTTGGGCTACCTCTCATGCTCTGCACAACTTCCCAGCTGAAGACAAGTTGTCAGCTGGGTTTGTGAAATTCCTGAGTTGAAGCCCAGTGTCTAGATGTTCCGCACAATTTCTCTGAGCAAGGTTGTCTGTCAAACTTCGTTGCACATTTCTGGAGAGCAGGGATGACTACCAGGTTGCTCTGCGTAATTCCTGAGAGAAAGGATGGTTTCCCTCTAGGACTGGGCAATTTGCCAAGACATTGCAAGAACCATATGTGAACCAAATAATGGGGTTAGTTCGTGGTTGATCAGCAAGACAAGTTAGAAAGCACAAGATGCAAAGTGAAAGATAACTTAAAATAAAACACAAGTACCTAAGCAATGTAAGACATGCTGCTAAGATGCTGAGGAGGGAGGCTCCAAAACAAAGCGAAGGAAAATTTTTGGAGGGTGGTTGTAGCTGCTACAACATTGCTGACACATTAGTAGAACTACGACTCTCTATATGGACCTTATTTCGTGAAAATTGAGTCTAACTCCTCTGGAAGTATTGTTCGATTCTTTAATTGTCAAGACTTCCTCACTAACTTGAGTTAAAGATATAGTCCCTGCCATTCTCTTGATCGGTCAGGAAACATACCAAGCCAAGTCAACTGAGTTTTTTTGATTGGGGATGAGGGGTATATTGATGCATAAGTAATATAATTGTTAGAGTTTTAGTTTCATCTCTAGTGCTCCTCTGCTACTAGCAGGCCTGGACAGTACCTTGGCGAAGTCACACAGGAACACAAGCATCGCTCCATTGCGAGTGAGCCTGGTCAATACCTCGATGGAGTTACTTGCATCACCTCTCTGCGTAGAAATCCCTTCCATTCTTTTGCCTTTATTTCATTTTATTTCATTTTTTCATTTTTCAAAGAACCACGCATAAGAACTTATTTATTTTATGAGGAAGAAGAGGGATCCCGACTTATTGAGAGAAAAATAGGTTGTCCCTTCATAGAAGTATGTTATATATACCTCTAACATACTTGTTAAGGTTTCCCCCCTCACCTTATTCTACTTGACTGAGCTAACAAGGGTTAACCGAATATAGAAAAACTGATTAGAGTAGGTGGTACTATTGAAAAGTGCAAGCGTTGTGTTTTCACCAAGACTCACTCTGTACAAAATATATTTTCCATCAGGTTATCATCGAATCAAGACAACAAGTGCTTCATAAAAAGAGAGGACAATAGATAACCAATTGTTGGTAGTTGTACAAGTCCTCTTATACTTCACCTTTCTTTTCTCAAGAGCCAAACACGGTTTCATGTCAAGCTAAACCTACGAGTGCATAACAAACAAATAAAACAAACAGGAAAAGGGCAGAAGTATATGAAATCAAAACGAGTAAGCAAATCAAAACATGCAAGAAAAGTGAAGCAAACAAGTCTAGAGAAAACACTACTCCTTCTCCTAAGCTAAACATTGCATGGGCCTACTAACATAAAGTGATATTTCCAATGCAACCTCCACTACATTGGTTCACCCATGTTGGTGAAGGCATGGTTGCTAAGAAATATATACAAGTAAACCAGCACACAAGAAAGATAAGATAGTGAAAACCAACACGCTCGAAGTTTGAATGCGTCCAGAGAAAAGAAAAGAGTAAAAGTGCAAGACAAACACTCTATGGACATACCATCGTGTTGCAACACACTATTCGCAGACAATGAGCATGTACACTCTTTTAACCATGACAAATGAGAAAACATGAAAAAGGAATAAAACTTATGTTTAGAAAGAATGCTTGTTGTGTATGATTCCTCCAATGCATGAGAGATGGGATCATGTGATTGTGGTGGCGGATGTGAAATATGTAAACTAGATTGATCTTCAATACAAACATGAGAGTGATAAGGAGCCTAGGGTGTTTCAACAAATTTCTAATCTGAAGTGGGATTGACCTCAAGCTAGCGAGGACCTCACATAACCATAAGCTCGGGTTGAAGTGCCTCAACAACCTGAGGGGTTTACACTTCATCATTAGGTAGATCATCAAAGATGGGTGGCTTAGAAATATCAGTAACAAGTGAATCAACATCATGATCAAATGAATGAATAAATATACCACACCAACCACAATTAGAAAATTCGATATGTTCATTGGCATCCTCATGATCTGACGAATCATATAGAGGGGTTAATGAAAAACAAGAATGTTCACCCTCTAAGTTTCCAGAAAGAAAGGATGATAGATTGGGAGGATTTAGAAAGAAAGATGTGTCCTCTTTGAAATGAAATGACGGACTGACATTCAGTGGGTTTTGTGAATGATCGGAAGTAAAAAAATATGGGGATGGATTTTCACAAGACAAATAAAAATTGGAAGAATCACAAAAAATGTCAGGGAACAACGTATTAGGTGTGGACGGAAGGAGGTCATCCTTCACCGCATGTTCTTCCTCAGATTCCCACACATACTCATCATAAATGACAACGCAAGTTGGTTTCTCTACACTAAATCTGTCCACAACTTGAACATCGTGAAAAACAAGTGTAGAGTCTGGGATGGGAGAACACAACGCAATACAATCCAGAGGATCAACAAAACGAGAGGACAAAGGTTGAGATAGGAAGTTCATGTGACAACCAACAGGCTTGCAAGCCAAATCCGTGCAGATATCCAGAGCAGGTGGGGTGGGAGGATGTGACAGTTCAATAGATAGGTTCACAACTTCTCCCACCTCGCACTACGAAGCTAGAGTTTTTTGATGAGAAGCAGATGGAGGGTCACTTGTGACAACAACCTTGCCCATCTTAGATTTAATATCTCTAACACCGAGGTATGTTGGGAGGGGTTTGAATGATTCTAACACATTTGGATTTTAACATATGTGAAGAAGATACTGAAATATTTCATTGAGAAATTTCCAATCAATTTCATCTTCTGGGATTTAAAAATCGATATTTTAGAATCGTTTTCAAAATTGTAAAGGGGATTCATCAGGTGCTTTCCGTAATTCCATAATTTTTTTATTAAGTGTTTCTCGACCATAATGATAGAAAGTACGGGCCAACTCTCCGATCATCTTATCGTAAGAGAGGATGGAGGTTGTGGGCAATGTGACATACCATTGCAGTGCATACGCTCAGAATGTGAATGTGAAAAACGATCAGTCAATGTGATCCTCATCGATTTCATTTCTTTCATAGAAACCCATGAAGGAAACATCGTGACTAACAAAAGTTTCTCCACCTTCACCATCATATGTGTTACATGACAAGTCATCAAGGAGATCCTCTGACACTTCAAAATCATGTCCATGAGACAAACATGTCGGAGGATTAACTGTAATGTAAGTCATAAAAATGTGTAGAGGTTATAAACAAACCATACACAAATTAGTAGGTTAATTAACATACATTTCTAAAGCAACCAGAATAGTCTAACTACAATAACAACGTATGCATGAAAATGTGTTGGCTCTGTTATATACTATTAAGTGAAATCTCCATCCATACATATACCATTGACAGCCACTGGCCCCAGTAGTGGAACATTACACTCAACACTGTGTTCCTCCAAAGAGATGTACTCACTCTGCACTGTGGAGAAGCCAAGGCTCGTCACAACTCTATCCAAGCCTTCTTTAAGCAATTCCTAGCCAAAAGCTTGGATCCCAAAATCCTGTACTATGAGTTATCAAGTTCTATATATAGCAAAGGGTGGGGTGACCCTTGACATTCCCCTTTGAATCTTGGACTACCCTCATGACTCTTCACATTACAACAGTGATTGTTCACATTCCACTAATGACACTTGGAATTTCACTTACAACATGTTTACAAAAATATAATTTTAACATATACCCATGTGGGACAAAATTAGGCTTGAGTCAACCTAACAAGACAAACAACATCACTCGGGGTCTTGGTGAAAGACCAACTCGGTAACCTCCTCGCGGTGATCTTCGGTGACTAACTGAAACCAAGCTTGGTACTACTCTATTGTGTCCTTGTATTGTTTGATGGCATATTTGTCGAAGCGGACCCTTGCCTCCATGGCTGCCATGTATATGGTTCTGAAACCTCTATCCAACTCATCTTGAAGCATGCACAACATTGTCTTGAGTGTGGTTGGACCACTGATGTACCTTTGCATGTTCTCTGCGTTAAGATGCAACTCATCACTAGTGCCTATGCGCATCAACTTCTCTATATACTTGTCAACATCTAGCATGACTTGGTTCTTACTCATGGCCTAGGTGAGGGTTTTGATGGAAGGGATCTCGTGTGTTCGCACTATGACATCCAAACTCCTGAAAAAACGTGCATAGGAAGCCTCAATGCTAGTGATGAGCGGAGGGACTTGCTCATACTTTTGAATCTTCATCCAAATTTATTCTTTGTCTAACTCAACCTGTGGCTTCATCTTCTTGTGCAAGTAAAGTGGGGCTCCCTTGTACCTCATTGTCCATTCTTGCATGTGCATAATACCAATGTGAATGTTTTTGAGTGTTTGGGCCATCTACGCGCACTATTGCTAAAAATTGTATAGATGAACAATTGCTTTGTGCACAGTGACAAATATGTTATACATTGTCTACATGGTTGCCTCCAAAGTTGATATCTCCACCACTATTTCTTTCTTCATCTCTGTCATGGAGGATCCTGTGGAATACTCTAATCTATACCTAGCCTCTTATAATTCCTTCGCCATTCGATCATTCTCTTCTATCAAGAACTTGACCGTGGAACTCGTGGCTTCTGCATAAGCCTTAAAATCCTTAGCCATGGCAACTGGATGTCTTCTAACATATGGTACAATCACCCTTTCCTCTGTGTGCATAGGTGATGTATGATCATCCAGGAGTTTCTTTCTTCATTCCTCTATAATCCTATGTTGTGTCTTGTCAAATGCCAAATTGTACACATCTGTCTCCGGATCATCATCAAGGATAACAACTTCTCCTTGCTCACTCGGGGATTGGTTTTGGTTCTGGAGGTGGTGTAGACTATGGTATGAATAAGATGTCCTCGGCATGAAATTGATGTCTTGGTCCTCTAGATCTTGTTCCATATCCATGTATGTTCCCTCAACCAACTGCTCAACCTAATGAACAAGTTCCTGAAATTGCACCTGCTCACCCTGTTCATCATCTACTAGTTTCTCTTTATCTCAACCTATATCTGCGTAGTTTTCTCTATCATTGCACCTTTTCCTTCTTCCTGTTCCCATTTCTTCCTTTCTTCATTCTCTCTCCTCCTGATCCCTTGTTCTACTTTCAACTTCTTCTCTGTCTCCTGCAATCTCCTTTCCATCTCTTCCAATCTTTGCTTCTCCCTCTTTCTCTATGCTACTCTCTTGTCGCGTTGTCACCTCTTTGATTTTATCTCCAAAGCTAATTTTTCAACAAGTGGATCTTCTTTGAACTTGTAGCTTTGCTTAGCCTCTGCGCTCTCAGCAATATTCCTCTTGCCTTTTTCTTTCGCCGTCTTGTTGCTCACTGCCGCTATTGTTGTTGCTTCCTGTGGTGTTTCTACCTGTAGTGTCGCTTTCCACTCTCCAACCATGTTGACCGGTTCATTGAGCCTAGAGAAGTTATAGCAATATCTCTAAGGATCTTCCTCTGGAAAATGACATGCCACGTGGACCCATGGGAAGTACACCTTCATACAATGGTTCGTGCATATGCAGTGAGGATCATACGGATTGAAGCTCTTGGTGTTGAACACAAACTTCTTCAAGTCTTTGGTCTCGACATATGCATCTTCAAGGTACGGATCTCGTACAACCCAATCCGCAAAGGAAGATTAGGTCGTGATGCCTTCTTCCTCCTATGCAGTGCTACTGAAAACCCTGTGGAGATGTGGTATTCAACTTCTTTCATGACCAACTTGTCAGTGGAAAGCCTCGGTAGCTCATGTGGAGGCTTCTTCGCACCAAACATTCTGATGAAGGTGCCACCGAGTGAGGCATACCAATCTGAAATATGAGTAATGCCTGTATTGCTTCCTGGGACATCCAAGGTGGGTCCTGTTCAAATACCATCTTTTACAATGAAGCGATGAAGTGGCCAAACAACCTCGTCATGACTCCTCGATAGCTGCACTTAGAGAGAAACTTGTAATAAACATTCACAACTTCTTCTGATGGTGTCCATGTCCAACTCATGCCAGGGAATTCCTATTGAGCATAGATTGCATCAAGCAGGTATGCAAACATATAGAATCTTTCTTTTCCATCCTTAGGCAGATTTCGGGCATTTGACACATGCACTTTCAGTTGAAGAGCCAACATGTCCGACCAGTTGAAAGGCCTTCCTTCATTTTCCAACTGATCTAACATAACAACCCAACATTGTGTTAATGTCTCTATGCTCTCTTGGCCTTACAAGCGACATGTAAAGATGACCAAGAGTCGGTAGGCCTTCTTGAGTGACTTTGTCTTGTAGACCTGGTTGGATGCTTTACTAAACTTCAATAGCTCTTTTACCCAATGCTTCAAGATATCTTTTGAGTTCACACTGTTGTTGGGAGTGAAGAACAGTGCATCCATGTAGTTCACCAGCTCTGGAAAGTGATACATTAGATGGTAGTTTACCATCCTCTAGGTGGCAAGTGTTTTTCCACTAGTGCTACTTAGTGTCATCATCTCGAGATCGGTATGTGAGACAACCCAGTGAATGATATATGTGCATGGGAAGGCGAGGTCCCTGCATGCAACCCTGTAGAAGCCTGACTTATGAATGTTGACATAGACTTCACAATATTCCATATCTTCCTTGAAAGTGCCTACAAATATGTGTTTTATCTCTTGACATGTGATCTTCATGTCCTTCTCTAACAACAACTGCGTGTCTGCATAGATGGGCAATTTTATTGGCACTTGTTCAACCATGTCTCCAATGTTGCTCTCTACAATGTCCTTTGATCCATCTCTCTTGGAAACCATGATGCCTGTATTGTTGAGAGACTTCTCAACAACTGATGTACCTGGATATAGAGGGGACACTCACGAAAAGAAAATGTTAGTTTAAAAAAACACAATGAACTTCAAGGATTGATCATGCAACAAGTTGGGTGACTATTGGGAAAGATTGCACAGTAGTGACTCTCAATTAGGATGGGATACTGTCAGCTAGAATAGTCCCAACTACCAATGATACTTACTGTTGAATGAAACTGTGTAGAGTGCAGTCCAGCTGGGTTGACTACGGACTAGAACTGTGTAATGCGCAGTTCAATCTGACTTGAATGCTAACTAGGATTGCGCATTACGCAATCCCAGTGGGAAAGACTAGGCACTGACTCCTAGAACTGCACAAAGCATAGATGGAGGCCTGTGATAGGCAACCTCTGTGCAATTATTAGAGCCAAGAGAGAACCTTGAGCTCAAGAATGCACAAATCATGCCGGGGAAAGTAAGATTCGAGCTAAGGCAACCCAGATCTTCCCAAGGGCGACTTGAAAAAGAGTAGACTCAAAAGCGAAAGCAAAGGATGGTGCAGATAGGAGTGAATGATCATGCATGCAATCAAAATAAATGCAAGAATCAAGCAAATGGATGAACAACGAAGTTGGTGGAGAGGTTCACTGCAACGACGACCATTAGTGCAAAAAACAATGTTATGCATGCGGTGCTTAAGAAAGACAATGCAAAACTTGAAACAACACTTCTACAAGTTAAAACAAACTAAAAAGCCAACGAACATTCAATAAACATGAAAAACAATGCTCACACAAGTCAATGAAATAAAAGCGACAAAAAAGCAGCAAAATACTTGAAAGAAAAACTTACCCAGAAAATTTGTGTCGAAGGTTCCTAGATGCCTCGGGAATGCCAAAGCTCCAAGGTCAAATCTGTATAATGAGCTCTAGGGCATCGTTTAAATAGATTTGGTGGATTTAGGGATTATTACACACATGCCACAAATCTAGGAAAAAGCGACATCTGGTGGAAAGTTTCTAAAATCATCTTGCATGTAACTCCCGGTGCTAAAAATAGATCCCTATTTTTTAGGAGTGTTTTTTTCTTTTTTGCTTTAATTCACTTTTTTGAGAAAAGGATGCCATGCATGCATGGGAATATTGCGTAGTTCTCAAGGGAACCATGCAACTTTCCAACACATGCATCAGAGAACAACACGAGGAATCCTTTTGCGCAATTCCTGGGTTGAGTGGCTCTGGATGCCTCTCATTCTCTGCGCAATTTCCCAGTTGAAGACAAACTATCAGCTGGGTCTGTATAATTCCTGAGCCAAAGATGAGTATCTAGATGTTCTACGCAATTTATCTGAGCAAGGTTGTCTATTGGACTTCTTTGCGTATTTCTTGAGAGCAGGGTTGACTTCTGGGCTGCTCTACACAATTCTTGAGAGCAAGGATGGTTTCCCTCTAGGATTGCACAATTTTCCAAGACAATGCAAGAATCGGATGTGAACCAAGACACGGGGTCAGCTCGTGGTTGGTCATCAAGACAAGTTAGTGAACACAAGCTACAAAGTGAAAGATAACTTCAAATAAAACACAAGTACCTGAGTAGTGCAAGACATGGTGCTAAGATGCTAAGGAGGGAGGCTGGAGGGTGGTTGTAGCCGCTACAATACACTAGTACCTGATAGTGTCCATTAATTTACATGAGCATTTTATCACTGGTATGATGGTTTTGAGGTAGGGATATGCCTTGTCTTTTGTACCTTTCGATGCGAGGAAACTTTTCCAAGGAATGGATCACCCGAAAATGGGATGATTGGGAAATTGGAAGGTGAGTGGCTGCACAGAAGTGGGTGACTAGATTTCCCAAGGGACTGTGTCACAAAGAAGGGAAGGTCGGGGAATGAATTTGTTTTGGTCATTAGCAATGCTAGATGGAATCAAAATCACATTGGGAGTGTGCACTAGAACAATGAGTAGGGAATTCTTTATTGAGGGAATAGATAGCGCAAGGATTGTAGCATAGGGAATTAGATGCAGGTTTGACTTTGGCAGTGGATTTTAGAATTCTGGGAAGGAGGTGAATCCTGGTATTACTTTGAGGGTGGAGGTGTGAGCCTCTAGATTCCCTTATTGTGGATACAACCATTGTATCCTTTTATTTGTTGGTTAGAGAAAATGTGTATATGTATATAGGTGTATTTTATTATGAATATTGTATCAAGTTGGATTTATAAAGATCCGTGAACAATTTGATTATTTTTTGGTTGAAGAGAATGTGTGTAAGTATATGTGGTTGTTATTGTAAATATTGTAATGAGTTGTGTTATAAATCTCTAATAAACGGTATGATTATCATGTTTTCAGCAGAATGTCATTATAAATATTGCAACTTGTTGGGTTATAAAGCTCCATGGGAAGTATGTTTTCTTTTCAACGGTTTGCGGTCATAAGTGTCATAAAACACGGGGGATGGTGTTCCCCCAAGGGATAGGGGTTTGTAATAGTCGTGGGTTCAATTTCCATGTAAAAAATATAAGACCAAGGTCATGGGACACATATTCCAAGCTAAATGTTGTGAAAAACATCCTAGTGGGTGTTACTTTCAGTTTATTTATGGCTAAATAAATCGACAAAGGAATTGGCAAAGGAAAAGAGGCATTAATTGGAATTTATTTATGATAAGTAAAGGAAAATAGGGGAAAAGGGAGATGAAGGGTCACATATTTGCATGCAAGAGAAATCAAAAGGAGAAATGAAGGAAAATGAAGGAAAGAGAGACATCAATGATAAAAAGGATCTTGAGAAACAATTCATAGCTTTTTCCCAACTTTGGAGAAGGTGTAGAAAAGGAAATAGAAAAAACACTTAGACAAGGAAGTAAAGGAACCAAAAGGATAATAAACAGAAAGCAAGGAAAGCAAGGAAAAGGCTGGATCAACAACTTCAGTAGGAAGATATGGAAGATAACAAGTTGCGTGTGTGATTCCCTAGCTTAGGTGTGAATGCATGGTACATGAATTTGGTTTCTTGCTTCAGTTGTTGTCACTAGCATGGGATTTTCTTGGTTTGACAGTGGTTTCAACCTTGCCTTTCCATTTCCTAGATAACCATGGTGTCATGAGATTCTTTTTTTGGTTGAGCTTTGGATTGTTGGAAGGTTTTGGATTCAGGGGAGGTAGTCTCAGGAAAATTCCCAAGTGTTGCAGGTGGAGGTGGTTTAATCTCCGGGAAGCCCTCAAGAGGTGGGTGGAGACAGGAAAATTCCTCAAGGTAATGGTGAAGAAACTTTGAGGTATCCAATATTATATGGGTTTCTTGATCTCTTGACCAATTTTGGTGAGATTGCAATAGCCTAAGGGTCGAGGTGGTTTAATCTCCAAGAATTCCTAGTTGTTTATGTCTTGAGATCCCTCATTTATGCCTATAATATGGCATGGGGGTGATTGGTTGAAAGACATATTTGGTTCAACTAAATCTCTAGTCAGGTGGTATGTTGAAGTCCTTGACTTGGTTGGATTTTTCATCAGTTAATAAGATTTATTTTCCTATTTTAGTTTATGTGCACTTATACTTGATATTATAATGATTTGATGGTTGTTATGTCATGGTTAATAATCTAGTTGTATGTCTGTTATAAGTATGGAATTGTGATGTGCTCTAGATATAGGTTTGTTCAGGATTTGGTAAGTATATGATGGTTAATGAATGTATGGTCTAACAAGTGTTATTACAGCTATTATGAGAGCACATTAGACCTTCTCGGTGATTCTTAAATAATTTTTGGACTCCTTTGATCAGATATGAATTCATGACCTATATCTTACATGTTTACCATGTGTTTGACGACATGACTATCATGGTTAGGCCTGGTTAGGTCAAGTTCTTGTTCAAGTTTTGTATGAATATCATTGTCATTATGTCATTTATCATTCTAAGAAGTCTCGGGCAGTTTTGGGCAGGGGTTTGGAGGCTAAACTAGAATTTTGGCTCAGATCGTAGGACCGCAGGAATTAAAATGAGAAATTTAGGTCACAACCGCATGGAGCAAGGCTTGTGAGTGCAGTTGGAGGGCTTCAACCACATGCAGGCAATGTCAAGGGTGTGGTTAGGATTCTAGGTCACTAAAACAAAATTCCAGCTCAGGGATTAACCACCGGAGGTGTTTCTTCAGCTCGTGGGTGATCTATAGTCCCTATAGGTTGTAATTCTTAGTTGTAGGCCTCACTTCCTTAACTAGGGCTAGGAGTTTGTGTCATGTCATAGTAACTCTTTGTCTCATTTTTACCCTGGCAGCCTAGTGAAATTGGGTAAATGTGGGAGGGGGTGGTTACAACCATTTTGAGTGAGAAATAAGATTTACCCCTTTTTTTTTAATCATGGACAAAATGGCATATGCATATCAATATCATAAGATAATGAGAATGATTTTACACAATTCTAATATTACTTAAGAATGAATTTACACAAGCTCAAGGTAAATTATCTTCATCTTTTATATGTACAATTATATGAAGAGAAGGGGAATTTAGCAATGTAAGGATAGTTATGAGGCTAGGTTCGATTCCTCAATATCACTCAACACTGAAGTATAAGATTTTGATTATTAGGCTTCGCCTTATTACCTTCAAGCAAGGTGTTTAGGTTTGATTCCTCTATATCATTCATCACTCAAGTATCAAATTTTTATTATTAGGGTTCACCTTGTTACCTACAAGAAACAAAGAATAGTTGATCATGAGAACTAGCCTATATAGGATCACTCTTTGCTTTAATTTTGTTTGTCTCATTCATTAAATCCCACCAAGGGAGGGACTAACTACTACACAATTCTCCCTTGTTATTGTTTAGATAGCGTTGATTGCTTCAAAGTGGATGTGTTATATCTGTATTAGGCTTGAAAGTTATGATTAATTATTTTCTCATGAAAAAATGGACATGATATCATTCCATTCATCATAAATTTTAATGTTAACCTAACATGTACATCACATGCCCAATGCCATTAGAATTATAAAGAATTATAAATTATTATTATGAATGTAATAAAATAATATTTATCATTCCAAGAATAATAATAAAATTGAAGAGATAAATTGAATGAAGCATTACAAGAGGTGGAAAATATGAAACACTTTCTTCTATAGGTCACTAAGTGGAAAATCCTAGTTGGTAGTATCTACGTGAGGAACATGTTAGCCATGCAAGGTAGCTTAGATCCATTCACTTGGTTTGGATGATCATGTACCCGTAGTGATCATAACAACATGCAATATGGGGTTACACATGACACATTCTCAACAAATATGGGGTGCATGTTATTCACTCCAATGCAATTTTGTTAGCTTGCATGTAGGCCATTTGAATGATAGATCTCAATTGAACCATCAGATCAAAGAATTGTGTGAGAAGATAAGATAAATGGGACATATCACTTTATGACTTAGCATCTCTAGAGATGATATAATGATGACCACCTACCTTTCTCCAACATGAAAAATAAATGGTGGGAATTCCTATGATACAAGGTGTCAAGAGTAGCACAACCAATATTGTTGAAAGTCATTTGATTCTAGTTTCCATGAGTCCTCCATCAATTGCAACAAGGAATTTATTCGAGGACCACCTCTAGATGATGAACTGTTTTGGGTCCTAATCTTTATTTTTCATTTGCCTAATTTGTTATTCTTAAGCATTTATAACATATTGCATATTTTTTCATTTCCTTTCATTAAATGATCCCTCACGACTAGCATATTGAGATGCCAAACATTGAGTTCGAGATGAAAATGAAGCAATGCTAGATTCAAATCCACTTCTTTAGGTAAATAATAAGTAATTTCAAAATCGTAATTTACAAAAGCACAAACTAGTCACGTTTATTTGGTGGTCAACAACATTATCGTTTTCGTTCCCGTGCCATTATAATGTAGTTATGATTATGGAATTTAATTCATTCATTAAAAGTTTTCCTCCTTCATCCTGCCATCATCATTATTAATGTTTCTACGATGCTCCTTTTCATGCTTCCACACCAAGACAATAAAAGGGTTTCAATTTTTTTTTTCTTTCTTTATGGATTGATGCTAAACCACACAAGTACCTCCCTTGTATTAGGATGGGAAAGTGATTTTCAATCAAAAAACTATGAAGTAATAGCTACATGTATTTTCCAATAAACTTGATCAATTTTCTTGTTCCCTTGTGTTTTTTTGTTGGTCTCAGGTGCTATTTTTCAAGACCCATTTTGTTGTTGATCAATTCAATCATTTTTTTAATGTGGTGAAGCACCTGATGTGGGGAATCTATCATTGAAGTTAAGGCATGAGAAATAAATGGTACATATATGGTAGGTAAGATGCTTCATTAGTAGTTGATATCCAATTTGATGAATTTCCTATTGTCTATAAGAAGTGCCTAAAACATAGTTTATTATACTAGCAAGCAGTCAAAATTTGATTTATTCAGGACACATCCTGTAGGATAATCACACACTATAATATTACGGCATTGTCAAATATTCGACTATCACAATCAATCTACGTCTACGGGGCGGATGCTCTGGAACCAGCTCAAAGAGCACAATCTCTTTTAAAGATGCAGTCAAAGGGAAGGAAAAAGCACAAACCAAATCAGCAACATTGCCCGATCTACCAGGGCCCTACATTGTGGAACAAAAATCTAAGACTCATGTTCTCACAGTCTCAATGCTTGAGGTAATTATTTGTATTCAGATCTCTATAACAAAGCAGTTATATGTAGATTTAATGCCTTTGAGCCAAAATATGATGTGTTACACCAATGGATTTTTGCTACATGGTCACCAAATTGTGAAATATACCTATGCCCAAAGGGGTTTTTCATAGTTAGATTTAACACGGCACAAGAACAGGAACATATCCTTAATAAGGGACCATGGTTCTAGGGCAATGTTGGACTCTTCATGGCCCCTTGGTTCTCAAAGTTCGATGTCAACACCATGGTGGTATCAAAAATGCCAGTTTGGTTCAGGCTGCATAACCTGCTATTACACTTTTGGCATCATAATGTTTTAATTGCCATTGGGAACTCCCTGGGAAAGTTCCTAAAGAATGATGGGGACAGACTTACAAGGGGAAAATTTACTTTTGCCAGAATATGCGTTGAAGTAGATCTCAATCAGAGACTTCTAGACAATATTACATTGAAATTTAATAACACACAGTGGACTCAACCATTAGACTATGAAAATACAACTTTTCGATGTCATGGATGTTTACAAACAGGCCACCTCCATAGTGCTTGTCCACAGGCAAAAGAGACCCCAAATGGAATAGGAAGCAACAGAAAAAGCCAAAAGGCTGGAACTATACAGACCCCTTGGAAGAAGAAGCAGAAACAACAGGAAATAAAGCATAATCGGGTGCTCAAAAGGGCCAGAACAGCACACCAAAGGAAGAGAAACCCCCCACCAATCCCTGCAACTTGGGGCCCTACAACCCCCCGCAGCAACAAGAGACCCAAATGGAAGTAAGTGGCAGCAAATGAGCTCATGGATCATAAGGATCTGACTCCAACAAAGAATACCCCATAAATACTAATGAAACTCAGCTAGCCATTATAACATCCACTCCCAACACTGAAGGTTCACGAAAATTGGAAAAGAAGAAAGGTAGAAAAGAATAGACTAGCTGTAATTTTTGTTTTTGTTTTTGTGTCCTATGAAAACAGGAACATCTTATATGCATATGCTTTCTAGCATCTACAACATGTAATTTTTTCTTATGAATAAAATTACGATTTTTCCAAGGGGAAAAAATAGTTTATTATAGAAAATGCATAGTTTTTTAAAGACATGCATGGTAAACCATGTTAAGGGATACCTATGCCTAAAAAAGGAAAGAGCCTTCGACATCGGCTATGGAAGCATTATCATACATTGATCCAACAATATTCATTATCTTACAGAACTAGATTATTAATAAATCTAAGGATTCCCAGTAAATTGATAATTAATTTTTAAGGTCAAAAGGATACCATACATTTTAAATTATTAGGGAGAGAAAATAGCTTTCTTACAAAGTTCCATCCAAACTCTCTCTCTACGCAGAGAAAT
Source organism: Pinus taeda (assembly GCA_000404065.3). NCBI lineage: Eukaryota > Viridiplantae > Streptophyta > Pinopsida > Pinales > Pinaceae > Pinus > Pinus taeda. The sequence goes on from APFE031696856.1 coordinate 43,926, forward strand.
ATCCCTCCTATGAATGTGCCTTTAAATAATGGAGATGACATAGATACCACTTGAGAGGGGTAGATCCTTGGGGTGTTTTCACACACTATAGAATGATTCATCATATTGATTTTGTACACAGAGGAGTAGGTTCTTGCCATATTGTGTCTGAGAGGATTCGATCAAGGAAGCACTATTAATTGGCATTCATTTATGAAGTTGGGGGAAAGATCGAACTGGAAAAGAAAGATGAAGAAGTCTAGAATAGTGAGTGATTGTGAGACCGTTGAGTTCACCTATTCCTTGGATTTGTTCTTATCTCTTTCCTAGATTATGGAGTAAGAAATTTTGTTAGGCAGGTGATAGAGTTAGGAGTTTCCCCCAAAAAGAGTTTTCACATATGTTAGGAATCTCCATACCTACCTCTTATAAGGCCCCTATCTCTCAACACAATAGCAGTAAGAGGTAGATTAGGTTAAGGCTCACACAATACCTTTTCCTTCTTAGTGAAAGCCTACTTTTTTCCTTCCCTATTTTGTTAAGAGTGCCTATAGGTAGAGTTATTTTCCTAAGGTTTTAGATTATGATGATAGAGCATAGATCCCTTAACATTAGTTTGTCAGTGACAGAATGATGAATAAATACGAGGTCATTTTCCAATTGATATAGGCAAGTTTTATGGATTCTTTGACTCTCAATCAGGTTGCCTACCCTTGTTTTGGGTCTATCGGTGTTGCTTGTAGGTCACAATGTGCTTTGAGAAGGGAAGAAAACTGCATAAATTCAGAGAAACTCACTCTAATGTCATGACAATTAGTCATAAGTTTATTTTATTTTCCAAATTAGTAAAAATACCAAAAAAACCATCCACCCTTGTTGCACGTTGAGGTTCAAATGCACCTAGCCACAAACTAGTATGTCTATGATTATTTCCTATTGCTAAGTAACAATTACTAAAAAAAATAAGAATTGATTAGAATGAAAATTTTGTCTCATCATTGCTAAGTTGTAGAGGATTATATATGCATTCATATCATGCCACCAGTTTACCAGTTGTATACTTATAGGTTAGCTACAGACTTCCATAACCTTTAGAGATGCGTCAGCCACCTCCCCATCTATGCTTTGTAATGAGATTTGTTTCTAGGTATCCCATATTCATTTGTTAGTTTATTTTGATTCTATGTTTCGAGTCAAGTGTTTCATATCCATATGAAAAGGTGAATATATGCTACCCATACTCTTATGATGTGGAGTAGAAAGGAAATGAAAAATTTCTTACACTACAAATTCTATAGATAGCAAACCATTATCAAGATTGAAGTGGTGAGGATACTAACAAGTTACAACTATAGCAACAACTAGCTGTTATCTAATAATATGGATTAAAAACCATGAATTTAACATAAACACTTAATATTACAAAGTAACGCTAAAATTAACTCTAACATTATTTTAGTAGATAAACATTATTTATTCAATACTTCATTTAACTTAGAATATCAAGAGAAGATATGTGATTGTGCCTCAAGAAAAGACGAAATAAAATATTAAACTTGAAACTTTGATCAAAAATAAACTAGCACACCCCCGTTAATAAATGTTGTTCATATATGCCCTAGGCATCAACTTATGACGTATAATATTCCATAATTAAATTTATTTTCAAATAAATTGGTAAACTTTAATTTCCGCTTAATAAAAACAAGCAATTCTCTTTTTCTACTCATTCTATTTCATGACTTCCACAAGTCTTTGCAATAACATGACTCTCCCACCCTCAAGGACATAAGATTGGATCCTGAGGATATGATTGTAAGCTTTGATGTAGCACAACTTTTCATAAAAATTCCTCTTAGTGAAGCTATCTAAGTTGTCAAAGAGGTGGCTGACCTAGAGACTGCAACTCTTGCCGAAGTTTGTCTACGTTCTACATTCTTCACCTTCCAAGGTGAGTTCTTTGAACAAGTCGTAGGTGTGGTTATGGGGCCACCATTATATCCCATAGTATCCAACTTCTACATGGATAAATTTGAGAATATTGCCTTGGAAACCTTCCCTCTCAAGCCCAAATATTGGTTAAGGTTTGTTGATGACACCAGTGTGGACTGGCCACATGGAGATGCTGAGCTTGATAACTTTCTCAAACACCTTAATAACATGTCTGATGACATTAAATTCACAATGGAGACTGAAGAGAACAATTGCATTCCATTCCTTGACATCCTTATTCTAAGAAAAAGTGATGGATCATTGAGTCACAAAGCATACAGAAATAAGGCACATACATATAACTACCTCCATGCTGATTCACATCACTATCCGGCCCAAAAGATGGGGGTTATTAATGCACTCTTCACAAGAGCATTAAGAATTTATTACAAGGAACATATAAATGAAGAAATACAGTATCTAAAGAAGGTTTTCTTGAACACTGGCTACATGCTTAGAGACATCAATAAATAAATAAATAAAATCCCAATCAAAATCTACCATTAAGCCCGCCTCATTCTCCTCTCAAACCCCCACTACTGGAAAGACACATCTTCCATACATCAAGGGTGTCACTGAAAAAATAGCTAGAATTCTTAGAAAGAAGGACATATGAACCTTGTTCAAACCCTTGGACACTATCAAGTAAAAGATGATTTGGATCACCTCCAACAGAAAGGATTTTACAAGATCAAATGCTCATGTGGTAAATGTTACATTGGGGAAACTGGAAGAACCTTTAAAACCAAACTCAAAGTGCACAGTGCTAATATAAGGAATGGAAAAACAAAATCCTCAGATCTTGCAGAGCATTCAAAAAATACTAGTCATCATATATACCTTGAGGAAGTGGAATTAATCTCTAAAGAGAACCATTACTATAAGAGGAAGATGTGTGAAGCATTAGAGATCATAAAGCATCCCAACAATCTCAACGGAAATGATGGGATTGAGGTTAGTAGAAGTTGGATACCTCTTCTTTCACAAAAATACAACCCTAAATAACTACTTCTGATACCTTTTCTCCTTCCCCTAACCCTCTCATTCCTCCATTAGTATCATTATCCATTAATGATAATAATCTAGGCATTAGTATCATTATCCATTAATGATAATAATCTAGGAATGGTTATTAAAATAAAATATCTAACCGAGGAAAAGTTAATTTATCAAATTTAATTAAAATAAATAAATTAATTAAACTATTAATTATATAACATAACATATACATGCTTTAAGCATATTAATATAATTAATTACAACTAACAAAAATAATAATAATAATATATTTAAATTAAATTTAATATATTAATATTTTAAAATTATTACATTTTAAATATATTAATATATTAAATCAAAATAAATTAAAACATAATTATAACTAACTATATTAAAATTATTAATTTAAATTAATAATATATATATAATATATATATATATATAAATACATCAATCTTGAAAAAATATATTTAAAATATTAATTTATAATCAATATTAATATAACTACATATATTTTAGTTTTAATATATTACATTTAATATATTGATATATTTTTAAGATTATCAACATTTTAAATTATATATTTATATATAGAATAGATAATATTTTAGAAATAAGTAATAATTTAGAATTAATTTTATTTTTTTCCATCATAATTTTTTCTTGTCGGTCATCTTTTTCTCTTCTCTAATGTCCCTCTATTTCTAGCTCTCCTCCTTACCTACTTTTCTTGACTTTTTCCTGGCAATGGGTTTTGTTGTAAACTCGAAACGGCATTCAAACATGTCTAAAGTGGAGCAAACTTTGACAACTTATTCTCAAAATCTACCCCTGAAATATGCAAACAATAATATGGCTATTTATCCAAATATATCTTCTTTCTTTATTTTTAATAATTTATGGAACATTGTATGGGGAGGCAGGAAATGTAAACCTAGAGGATACCCGCCATTGTTCTTTATTTTTTAATAATTTATGAGACAACCATTCGAATTTCAAAGTCAATTTAAACCTATTATTCAAAACCTAAATGAATTTAACAAATTTATTATTGAATTTATTGGGCTATTTTGTCTTAAACATTGTCTTTCCCAACTTAGAAAGAATTTATTCAAATTCTGTAACTTGAAATTTTTTCATTAAAATATATGAAACCTTTTTGCTTTAATTTACAATGATGAGAAGGTAGCAAAGTTACTCCATCTGCACTACCATCTTTCCAAGGCTTCAAATGTTCTAGAGCATGCTTACAATTTTCATTGTTATATCTTCGCATCGTAATTTTGCTTAAATTAAAAACCGTGCTAAAGAATGGAATGGTTTAGATATAAAAGGGAGTACTGACATAATATATCTTAATTTTAAAGAAAGAATTGATATTTATATGTTAATTATTACGTTGTAAGGGGTTTCTCTCTGAAATCAACTTTCCTCATTGTTTACCTGTCATTTTGTGCACCATACGATCAGATGTTAGACGATTAAACAAATTTCAAGCGTTAGATCAATGGCAAGGAGAAGAGACACGGGCGGAATGGAAATGGGACAGGCATTTATGGAAACGGAACAAGCATTTTATGTTAAAGGCGAATTTCTGATGAAATTTTCCAATGAATCCTTTGGATGGCCTCCGACCTTCCGGATTTAATGGTGTGGTGACCTCGCTTACTGGTGTGGTGGTTCGATTCTACCTCTCTTTGCTTCCTCCCATGGTGAAGAAGCTGGTTGGGGTTTTGAATTTTCCGCGGGAAATGTAAGAAAATGTAGGTGTAATGCAGTAGCAGACGGAGATGCGGGAGAGGAATTCATGTCCGATATTCAGTGTGAAATTAGAGCGGAAGGATTGAGAAAATATGGAAGGCATGAAGAAGCGATTTCCGAAGCAGAGGAGTTATTTTGACTCAATTCTTTACAATATAATTTGGTGGGGATAAGGGAACGCTTTTTTTTTTTTTTTCCTTGAATGTTGTTTGATCTAATGGAGAAAGCCAGTTGTCGTGTCATTTAATCTAATGTTTGCATTTCTTTCATTTCCATTTCTGATTCCAGAAGATTTGTTCAGGCACCTTATTTTTTGTTCGCATTTTCTCGATTTCTGATTCTTCTCCAAATCTGCCATGTACCGGAACCATCTCTTGGGATTCTTGAATATGGAGCAGAGTTTCCGCCATCTGGCCAAAGCTTCGGACGACGAATTCTTAGCTTCCACTTCAAAATTTGCATTCAAGTATTTATTCATTTCCTCTACTGCAAACCTGGTTCAGAAGGAACACACAAATAAATAATGGACATGTCTCGGAACATAATAAAAAAGAACAACATTTTTATTTCATAATTCAAACCTTCCCGTCAATTGTCTACTGCTTGGATGATATTTTGCAGGACCAATGAAGCAACTTTCGATAGGATTTGGTCTAGATTGTGCAGAATATTCATAAACCTACCCAAGCTCAAATGATGCATCTAATTTCCAGCAACTAACGATGGGGAATCATGCCACATCGTTTGCTTGTTCTCTAGATTGAATGTGATTTACCAGACATTCCTTCAATGTGTTGTTGGGTGCTTCCTGTGAACCAATCATGAGAAAAGAAGAAAAAAAAATGTTTCCTTTGCCAGCTTCTCTTATATAAGTCTTGTAAATTCCAATGTTTATGGAACTCTTATGATTATCCTCTGTAGTTTCTCCCAAAAATTTCAAATATTTTTTCTTATACTCTTTAATATAAGATTTCCTTCAGAAGGACATACCATTCGGTCCTGGGACGATCTGTACACTCTTCTTTGGTTCTATGATGAAGGTCATCCAAGAGCTTTCTTTTGCAGTTAGAAAGCTTCAAGAACAAGGTGCTAGTGTAAAATTATCCTTATTAAAGTAATTCCAGTCTTTTGTAAACCGGTTTGATCAAAGAAAGGGATATAATGCCAGTTTTGTTTTGTGTCTCCTTCAAAAGAAACTTTTATAAGTAAAAATGATTAGAGTCTGTAATCAAATTTAGAGAAAATAGTTGGATGGAGCTTTATGTTTTTTTTATGCTTCAAGGCTTTGGATAATTTATGCTTTTATGGAAGGCGGATAACATGGGTTGAAAATAGACACTGCCAATGTTGACTTGTGTGGCCTTGTTAATAATTTCCTTTTACAGTCTTTTTCAAACAACTGCAAACGCTGTTCCAGAGTGACCGAAACCTGTAATCTTCAATTCCATGTATTCTTGACTTGGATTTGTATCGAGGGTTGCAAGAAAGATGAAGATGGTTTTCCAAGATAGCATGTATGGCTAGCCTGTAAGATTGTATATTATGGGATGGAGGCCATGAAAAATTATGGGGAAAAGTTACAAATTTAGAGCACGAGAAGAATGGCTAGATTTATTAGACAGTCTACTAGAAGATGGGATAATGGGAACTCAAATCAAGTGCACAAGGCGGGGATGCTATCCATTCTTCAGAATACATCAAACAATGTATGTCAGCTCCTATCACTTTGTAAAAAACATTTAATCACTAGAGAAAGACAGTATTTTGTTTGCAGAATGGGGATAGGGACTAGAAGAAACCATATAGGCCATCTAATTAGTAATGTTTATTCTCTAAAGAAATAGAATGAATACATGTAATGATCATGTCCCATACGGTAAGGGGGAGTAATGGGAATACCATACTCGGTAGTTGTCTATACCCTAAAGGCTCCGGAAACATTCCAGTTCTGCATAACATGCTAAATTATTTAAAGAATTGGGACTTTTTAATATGATTATACAACTTATTATTCATAATAATTACAATACTATTGTTAACATATATTCATGGTTGGATCATGTTTACTAGTCAACAGTAAAGGAATACAGAGCAATCTTAGAAGCAACACACGTTAATGATGTTATTGACATTATTGCCCACTTGATTGACAGCATCCGTGCATTTGACAACTGTACCACATACCTTGAAAGCTTTTGACATTATCATTATTGACTATGATGTTGTCATTTACCATCTTCAGTTTTTAATTGGTGCCTTGCTCTAAAAAGTATGAATTAAGAAAATTGAATACTAAGGAAATTAAATACTTTTATTGGGCAATGAAAATCAGTTTCTGGTTCCATTCAAATTCCATGTGTAGTAAGTAGATTTGTTAATAATTGTCTTAAAAAAAATTCTTCTTGTGTCTCGAAACTCTGTTCTAGGAATTTAAATCATTTTAGATTTGCATTCAAATTCCATGAATTAAAATTAAATATCTGAATAATTGTTTTGAAAATTTGGGACAAAGTACCCTTTGAAAGCCTTGTCAATCATGTTTCCAAATTTCCTTTGTTTACTCAGAACAATTTAAATAGCCAATTGACAACCCTTCAAACATTGGAATGAAGTACCCTTTGAAAGCCTTTCTGTTCGTGTTTTCATAAAGTTGTTTCCTTTTGCTCGTTTGTTATTTCCATAAAGTTGTTTCTTTTTTCTCCCTGTTTTCTGCTCAGGATAATTGGGACCAAAAACACTTTCAAGATCAGTCTCATATTGTTCAAGTGGCACGCAACTGAAAATAAAGTGAAATGACTAGATTTTTCACCTTCCCCATTTTCTTTTTCATTTTGCAAAGGTGATGGAGGCCAAAGATGGTTAACCACTGGAATGCCATTAGAAAAACAAGAGTTGGTTTGAGAAATTTGGCTAAATTGCTGGTTGGGGACTGAATCTAATAATAAGAATAACTCCATTAAATTAAAAACTGCCCAAACATTCATAAGCAACCACATTGTAAAAATATACCTCAGTGCTTGAAGCGTGACGAGACGAAGTACCAAATTTGAAATGTATGGTAGAAGGTTGGGCCTTGCAGCCAAGTTGTTTTTAATCAATAACAAAGAACACAGACAAATACTTGAGTATTGGAGTTGCTTCTGGTGCAGCGAGCTTATTGCTATCCAGAGCAACAACAAAAAATACATCTGCATGTTCCAGATAACTCTTCTTTGAGACACAATATTCGCATTTGTACCCCAGTCCTGTTGCATATATATATATATATATGACAATAATAATTTAATTTAACATCACAATCTAATCAAACTCAATTTATGGCCTCCCAGAAAAAAACACATATTTTAACAGAGATACCCATAATTGTGTCATTCAGAGCAAGCTAAGATTTCAACTCCTCCCTATACATGTTCAAACCATGAAATTTCAAACAACAATAACAACAGTTGCCTGGAAACAATTGTTGGGATTTTCATCAACATAGAGTACAAGTCACATGATTAAGTCGTAGCCTCCACATAACATCCTTCATGAATGTTACGGATTAATTCTTGTATCAATCAGTCTAAATGTTGTAAACATATTCCTACTTCTCATTTCCATCATTGATCTCAAGGCCTAACTAGGGTCATCAATCTACAAACCTGTTCAAGCAGTTTTCATGGGTTCCAAACAATTATCTAGATGAGAAATTGTACCACTGCTCTCATATCATACCTTTTGTTGGATCGAATTTCAGATGAGGGCTTGGGATTACTTCTCTGATCTGAATCAACTTTTTTCAGAGGATAATCATGTTGATCATGTGCCATTCCATCCCCTGCATACTCTGAGCTAGCGATGCTCAAGGATCAACTGTAACTCCATGTTTATTAGGCATCCACATGAGAGATCTGCAACAGACGATGAGAACTTTAATTCTGTATAGATTGAATTGTTAAGCTTCCGGACTCTGATATGCTTTCCAGTGTAGGATGTCACACGTCGATTGGGCTAATCCGGTGGCTCTCAGGCTTCCTCCTTGGCATACGGTGCTGCCTTCCATCCTGATGGGTTCTGGATTTATCACACAATACGTCTCCTGAAAACTGCTCTGAGATTACCACCTCTGCCACCATGCCACTCTGATTGATGCCAACGGGCTTCTGCTCAAGGGTCTCAGATTGATTCTCATTGGTGTTTTAAAGGGTCTCAGATTGATTCGCATTGGTGTTTTAAAGGGATGTGAGGGGTTGGGATGGGGATGGGTATGTTGATGGAGATAGGGATGCTTCCCTCTACAATGTCTTATCTTTAGTCCTTTTTACAAGTGGGCTCTGAAGAGAAGGGGACTTGCGCTTATTGCCAGTGGAATCAGGCCTGCAACCCTTGTGAATCGATGAATTTTCTAATAGCAATGGTTCGTAAGGCTTATGCTTGATACCGTACTGAAAAAAAAAGGCTTATGCTTGATACGCAATGTTGGATACTACATGAAGGAAGCGTGATTATAAGGGTTATGTATGTATCTATGGAAATGTGGAATGTTTAATTCTAAGAATGTGTATAGTACATGAAGGAAGCGTGATTATAAGGGTTATGTATGCATCTATGGAAATGTGGAATGTTTAATTACATCGTAAGGCGTTTCCCTCTGAAATCAACTTCCCTCATTGTCTACTTATCATTTTGTGCACCATACGATCAGATATTAGACAATTAAACAAATTTCAAGCGTTAGATCAATGGCAAGGGGAAGAGACACGGGCGGAATAGAAACGGGACAGGCATTTATGGAAACGGAACAGGCATTTTATGTTAAAGGCGAATTTCTGATGAAATTTTCCAATGAATCCTCTGGATGGCCTCCCACCTTCCGGATTTAATGGTGTGGTGACCTCGCTTACTGGTGTGGTGGTTCGATTCTACCTCTCTTTGCTTCCTCCCATGGTGAAGAAGCTGGTTGGGGTTTTGAATTTTCCGCGGGAAATGTAAGAAAATGCAGGTGTAATGCAGTAGCAGACGGAGGTGTGGGAGAGGAATTCATGTCAGATATTCAGTGTGAAATCAGAGAGGAAGGATTGAGAAAATATGGAAGGCATTAAGAAGCGATTTCCGAAGCAGAGGAGTTATTTTGACTCAATTCTTTACAATATAATTTGGTGGGGTAAGGGAACGCTTTTTTTTTTTCCTTCAATGCTGTTTGATCTAATGGAGAAAGCCAGTTGTCGTGTCATTTAATCTAATATTTGCATTTCTTTCATTTCCATTTCTGATTCCAGAAGATTTGTTCAGGCACCTTACCATGTACCGGAACCATCTCTTGGGATTCTTGAATATGGAGCAGAGTTTTCGCCATCTGGCCAAAGCTTCGGACGACGAATTCTTAGCTTCCACTTCAAAATTTGCATTCAAGTATTTATTCATTTCCTCTACTGCAAACCTGGTTCAGAAGGAACACACAAATAAATAATGGACATATCTCAGAACATAATAAAAAAGAACAACATTTTTATTTCATAATTCAAACCTTCCCGTCAATTGTCTACTGCTTGGATGATATTTTCATCGACTTGTCCTTCCTCGTAATTATATGGACGTCCTTGTTTATCCGGGGTCGTACACCAAGAAATCTCAAGCTTCTGGGAAGCTTTAGTTGTCCTGTCAGACTGATTGACGGATAATGTCTTAAATGCCTATCACTTTTATTTAAATCTTTTCAGCATGCACGCATATTTCTATTCTTTGCTCGATTATTTATTTTTGATTCTTTCTGTTACAAAGCAGTTAGAAAACGCTGCGGTTTTATCCGGGGAAGCTACTGTTTATGTGTCGAGTCTAAGCGTAAAATAATAGCGGAGTAGAAATTTTGGTTCTGGATTGAGTCTAAGCGAGAAAGAATAACGTACTATGAATTTTGGTTCTCGAAATTTCTTTATAAATTATTAGAATTGTAAATTTAATTTTTAAATTTAAATCATGCATTTTATGTTAACGGCGAATTTCTGATGAAATTTTCCAATGAATCCTCTGGATGGCCTCCCACCTTCCGGATTTAATGGTGTGGTGACCTCGCTTACTGGTGTGGTGGTTCGATTCTACCTCTCTTTGCTTCCTCCCATGGTGGAGAAGCTGGTTGGGGTTTTGAATTTTCCGCGAGAAATGTAAGAAAATGCAGGTGTAATGCAGTAGAAGACGGAGGTGCCGAAGAGGAATTCATGTCAGATATCCAGTGTGAAATCAGAGCGGAAGGATTGAGAAAATATGGAAGGCATTAAGAAGCGATTTCTGAAGCAGAGGAGTTATTTTGACTCAATTCTTTACAATATAATTTGGTGGGGTAAGGGAACGCTTTTTTTTCTTTTCTCCTTGAATGCTGTTTGATCTAATGGAGAAAGCCAGTTGTCGTTCCAGTTAATCTAATATTTGCATTTCTTTCATTTCCATTTCTGATACCTTGGTGTTAACATTTATGGTATGTGGTATGGTACGGCGATAGATAATTTTTTCCTACAATTGTAGGTTTATTTTGCAATTTTTAGATTTCTCACTTTAGTTAATTATTTATATTAATATGAATTAAATTAATTAAACTGAATAAAATTTTACCGGACAATGCATATCTTTCATACTGTCAATGTATTTTTTATTTAATGTTCAAAGGTTAATTTGAATATTTTATTTATTATTACAGCTATGGATAGCATAGTGGTGCCGGATTGAGATGGATGATGGAGATCTTTTGGAAACTTTAAGAAGGAAAGTTCTAGGGTGGTTTGGAATGAAGTAGAAGAGAAGAGATGCGACGGCATATTTCATGCCGTAGAACCTAATACAGCTCTGCTTATTCTCTCCCTTCGGCCCTCTTGTTTCTTTATGTTTTTGTTTGTATTCGTCTAGTGTTCTGGAAGCGCTTCCAATGTGTTGTGTTGTCTCGTTACATGTGTGTTGTCATGTTATATGTGTTATATATGTGAAATTGTCTGGTGTTTGTGTGTTCATGTGCTCTAGAAGCGCTTTCAATGTGTTGTGTTGTCTCGTCGTTTCTCCTTTCTTTGTTTCATGTTATAGGTTGAAATTTGTTGAGGATGGAGGGTGAATGGATTTGGAAACTGTGAAAAAAAGGAGCATCCGGATTTGAATCAACTCACACGTTGGATATGAAGTCGCTGAGGTATTTGCTTTTTTCTTGGCCCTCTTTACAAGAGTTTTTTTTCTCTCCTTGAAAATTAGATATTATTATATCATTGCTCTTCTTTGTGTTTATTAGACGAATCTTTTTATTTTTAATTAAATGTTATTATTGTATCGGGAGAGATTGATTTTTACGCTGTTGATTTTTAAGAAATGGCATTGCTCACTCAACGATTAGAGCCTGCAAACTCATCTATGTTATC
>APFE031696861.1:0-12341 GCA_000404065.3 Pinus taeda
TTAGGTAAGTAGGCTGGGTAGGTAGTTTTGAGGTTGCAGAATCTTGATTTCTGATCAATTCTATGTTTTCAAAAGTATCATCTCTACTCAGGTCACAGTCATCAGGCAGTTCATGTGGAGGAGCTCAAATGAAGCATAACTAACTTCCCTTTCTTCCTCTTCCCTAAATCATTGACTAATTTCCCCAAAAGAGGTCAAGATCTGTTTGATACCTCTTAGTTTCATCATTTTCCATGTCATTAGCCTTGATGAAGATCTGCTTCACTCAAGGAGGGTCCATACTTTCTCTACAAAGCTCTATCTCCCCTTTGAAGCCTAAGATCTCTGAAACTTAGTGCTTTCTTGTCATTTCCATATTAACTACTGACCTTATTATTTAACTCCCTATATTTTCCCCGTCCCCCTACTAAAACTATGTAAATAATCCCCTTATGTAAATATCCCCTCCCCCTGGTTGAAATATAACCATAAGTATTTCTCTGGGAATTACTAAGTCACCTGGACCTTAGTAACATCCCTCATCTCTGCATAATTCCCCTTCCCTAGTGTTTGGACCCCTTCCAAAACACAAAGAACCCCTTCTCCAAATGAAAAAACCCCCCTCCACGCATTTTCTTTGGAATTTATTAATGTTTGTTTAATAAATTACCAAGCGCCTAAACCCATTAACATGTTTCCTAAAGTCTAAAACCCACCCGCGCCGTGGAAAAATAAAACTTTAACGCGCGCGCTCTTTTATTAAATCCCGCACACCTTCGCCTCCCGTCCACCGTCGGATCGCCTCCCCCAGATCCGACGACCCTTGTTCATATCGGGCGCCCCATTGTAGTGGTAGGTTACCACCCGATGTCCGACGGTTTTACCGTCATACACCGGGACAGGTGGCGGCCTCCCATTGCATCGGGCTGCCCCTGACAGAAACCACCTCCGTATCAAAGGCGGTCCGATGCACAGGCCAAAAACCCCCTCCCCTCACGTAACAGGACTGCCGCGTCACCCTGCCACGTCGCCTCCACATCACCTCACACTGTCTGTGCCCGGCCCACGTCACCCTGTTGACGTCAGCATGCTGACGTCATATCCGTACCAGAGGACCCCACTGCTGATGTCATCTGTCGTACCGCTGACGTCAGCAGCCAAAAAACGGAAAAAATGCGCAAGCGCAAAAGTCGAGCTTCGGAGCTCCGGAATGAAAAACGGAGGCAGTTTTCGCTACAGGAAATGAGCAATATTGGGGAATCTTTAGGGAATCTTTTGATTCCTTAGCCCTTTTTGCACCGAAAAGGCCCGAAAAAGCCCGATTTTGCCAATTTAAGCGTATTTGAAGACAGAGAGGGACCAGGAATAGAGATTAAAGAGTATCAGATCAAATATGCAGATAAAATGCCTATCAAAGAGTATCAGGAAGCGGCAGAGACTATCAATGTAGCGGCAAAGTGTATCAGAGGAGATTTTCTCAGGGCTCGAGGCAAATCCAGCATTAAAAGAAAGGCTCTGAAAGTCAAGAAGCAGTTAAGGAACCATTAAGAGCTCACCAGCACAAATGACTGCACATTAAACTCACAGGAGATCAGTGGACCAGAACTCAATGCACAGTTATGACAGAACCACTGCACCAAGTCACACAGGACATCCCATCAACTCAACTTGATCCAGCTGCCTCTGGCGCAGCCCAAAGGACTTACTTGCATTTAATTCCAGCAACAATTAGGTTTTTTTTTTTTTAAACTTTTCCTGCAGACCTGTTTAGGTCGGTTGTAATAAATGACTTTAGATATTTTGCTTATATATACCACCCTGAAAAATGGAGTAGGGGTTGGTTGGTTGATTAGTTGCTTGATCTTTGGTATTTCGATATTTTCCTCAAGTAGAGACTCGCACTGTAACTGTGATGCTTTCTATAATCAAAGACTGCTGAAAGCATGGATTCTGAAATTGCCTGTTGTGTTTAATTGGCCGAGGAGTGACTGTGGAATTCCTGTGCTTCTACATGGTTCAATAAGTGTTTCTTAACTCTGTTAGTTTTTTCATGTTTGTTTTATCATCAATCTGCCATCTAAATTGCAGAAAAGAATAATAGTTTAGGATTTGCTTAGTTGCACCCTAGGCTCAATTTCTGCAATTTTTCATGTTTTCATCAGGAATAGTTATGAACATGCATACTTGAATGATCTTGTTTACGCTGTTTCTTTCACTTATGAATGATAGTTTAGGAATTCTTAACTGCTCCTAGACAACCATTCATTCACTCCTCCCTGTCAGTTTTGATGAAAGATTCTTAATTGCCTTTCATCCTGACCATCATTCCATCCTTTCAGCAAATTGATAATTGTCTCATGTGTGGCTATCCCACTCCATAATCCTCTTGTGACCAAGAAAACGCAACAGCAAGCCCTAGTCCATGACTCCATGCCCAATGGTTTGAAACTTATCACACTTTACCTTGCCTCTCTGCTTGGAAGGCATCTTCCATCCAAACAAAAAATCAAAACCCCTGAACTCAAAAACTAGCCTAAAATCATCATCAACAAAGTTAAATCACTAAGAGAGAGCCCCCTCTGATTGCAGGTGGGCTAGAACCTGCAATCCAAAGATTGGTTTGTGGTTACCTCGGTCGTATCCCTTCAGGAGCTTAGGGACAACCTAAGTGATAACAACCAGATTTTATTATAATCTTACCAAAATTTCTATTATTTTTAAAACTAATTTATAAATTCTTTAGACTACACTGATATTTTAGAGAAATATGAAAAAAGAAGAGTATTTGCCAAGTGGATCACTGATTGATTGGAGAAATGTATGAAACTCAAAAGATTTGGGAATTTTTTGGTTGGTTCTCCATCTTTTTGGTCTTGTTTATTCGTTGATACATCATATTTAACCTATGGTTTTGAACTTTTTGATGAAATTTTGTGGTCAGGGACTATGTTAATGCCACCCATTTTTAATTTTACTTAGTTGAAAATCTGCAAATCTATGTGAATACTAAAATAGGATTATGTTGTACTCTTATTTTCTCGTAATAAATTAATAAACTGCAAATCTATGTGAATAGCAAAATAGAATTATGTTATACTCTTATTTTCTCATAATAAATTAATAAATATACAGCTTTTTTTCATGCTGAAAAGATAAATTGATGCGTAAAAATTAATGCATATAAAATTATATAAATTCATGTGTAAGAATTAATGCATACATAATTATATAACTTAACATGCGTACAGAATATATAAATGATGATATGATATTTACGCCGTAAGGCGTTTCCATATGAAATCAACTTTCCTTTGAGGTTACGTGTCCATTTGTGAGCGCTTGATTTTGTTGTTAGACGATTAAAATTGTTTCAGCCATCGGATTCATAAAAGACGGTTCAACTATCGGGAGGAGCAGAGCACGCATAGCTAATAAGAGAACTCGGAGCGGCCTGTGAAGAGTGGGGAATGCTCCATCGAATTCATAAAAGACGGTTCAACTATCGGGAGGAGCAGAGCACGCACAGCTAATAAGAGAACTCGGAGCGGCCTGTGAAGAGTGGGGAATGCTCCAGATCATAGATCATGGCGTCCCTGCAGAACTGAACTCTCAGATAATGTGTTGTGCCGAGGAGTTCTTTTCGCTTCCAGTGGAAGAGAAGATGCAGTACGCCATACAGGCAGGCCAGTTCGTAGGCTATGGAAATGGGAGCTTTATCAACGATGACCCCTTCAAGGACTGGAGAGAACTATACGTCACGCCATGCTACTCGGCTCGGGACATTCAAAGCTGGCCTGCAAAGCCAGTTCAGTTCAGGTTAGCCTGCATTTCCTTGGTTTATGTACTTTATCTAGTGCATTACACGATCATATATTTTATCTATCCCACACTCGAACTGTCATTGTTTTTCAGGGAAGCTTTAGCGAACTACAGCGATACGATGATGGAGTTGAGCAAAACACTACTTGGGCTCATCTCAGAATCGCTAGGAATTGAAGCGGATGCGATCGAGAAAGCCTGTGGAGAAGGCCAACAGAAAGTTCTCTTGAATTACTACCCGACTTGCCCCCACCCCGCTTTAACGTTAGGCCTCAAGAGACGTACCGATCCAGGAACTCTTACCATTATACTGCAAGACAATGTTGGAGGCCTTCAAGCCACAAAGGACGATGGTGAAACGTGGGTTACAGCGGAACACATCAATGGAGCTTTCGTTGTAAATATCGGAGACCATATGCATGTCAGTGCCTATATTTATTGTTTTCCGTAACATTTTAATTCTGTATTGAACGTATTGAGATTAAACGAAACTGAGTTACAGTATAAAAATAAAATGAACCTCTATGATCTTCGTCGTAGTTATTTCGAAATATTATGTTATTTAATTCATCGTGAAACATAACAAATAGTTATGAGAGAATAAGCTATCTTGTTTTAGGATTGCGTCTCAAGATTAGGTCTTGCACGAGTATTGTGTATGAAGATTATCTCGGTTGAAAATATCACACGATCTGTCTTCTAATAACCTCAAAAATAACCACAAGACCACTTTTTTATTTATGTGGTTTATTGTATTAGGATTATGGTATTTTGGTTTCTTGCATGCATGTTGAATTTGGCTTTTTCTGTGATGCATGGATTTTTGGATAGTCCATACAATATTGGTACAAGGAGAGAGTGATCATTACATTTATTTAATAACTATAAAAATTAAACTAATCTAATCTTATAATTGATTAATTTTTTAATTAATTAACTTTTTGATTATATAATCTAAATGTTAAATATTTTTTTTGAACCGATCATCTATCTATTATATATATATGGTTGCTCAACAAAGTATTATATTACAAAATATTTTAGATTCAAATTATTCAAGTTTATCCCTAGACTGCTTGCTAGGGGCAGTTTGGTTCTAAACATTAGTGATCATACGAAAATAACTATACAACTATATATGAATTCCAACCATACTTATTAATAAATCATTTTCTTAGGATTGTGTTTCAAAAGTTAGGTCTTGCACGAGGATTGTGTATGAAGATTAGCTCGTTTGAAAAAATCAAATATCTGTCTTTTAATAACCTCAAAAACAACCACAAGAACACTTTTTATTTATGCGGTTTATTGTATTAGGGTTGTGGTATTTTTGTTTCATGGATGTAGGTTGAATTTTTTTTTATTTTATTATATTAATAAAAAAAATGTGTGTGCGATTTTTTA
This sequence comes from Pinus taeda, assembly GCA_000404065.3. NCBI lineage: Eukaryota > Viridiplantae > Streptophyta > Pinopsida > Pinales > Pinaceae > Pinus > Pinus taeda. Next base: position 5,203 of record APFE031696861.1, read on the forward strand.
GATTTTCTACACAATATTTGTATAAAAAGCCAAATAGGTCACTGGTTTTATGGAATTTTTTAATATAAGGGAGATTTATGTGAAAGGATTACTTTCTATTGATTTAATTTTAAAATAGGTAACTAATAATTTTTCAATAATAAAATATTTTTAACTAAAAAACCTTCGCCAATTAAAGTAATGTTATAAGAAATCATAATCATAAATAAAAAATATTAATTTCTATAATTATTTTATTATATAATATAAACATATATATTATTTTTACGCAGTAAATTGTTTCAGCCATCGGATTCATAAAAGACGGTTCAACTATCGGGACTCTGTATTGTCGGTTGCTCTTCCATATTACAGAGCTTGTTGGAGAGCTCGGTTATAAAGACTGGTGTCTTGCAACAAATGACGTCCATAGTTCGCAAGACTGGTGATTGATACTGGCACTATACTGGAATTTATCTCTACATTTACCCATGGGAGGGACCTCCCAGATTTTATAATTTTTTTATTGTTATTTCCATTGCTTATAAGGTTTTAGGTAACGAACTCGGTGAAATTTTTCATAACCTTTTTAATGGAGATTGAAATTAAAGTTTTTGGTTTCTGATGCAGCAATAATTGTTCGGTCGATAAACATAGGTCGATAAGAATCTGTAGAGATTCGTGGATGGAATTCAGTTCTTTCTTTCTCAAGCAAATGTATTTTTCATTCTGCAATTAAAATCAAATATATATTGTCGTTGCTCGCTTCATTCTGTGATTTTTGTTGTGTGCAATACTATGTTTTATTCTTTAGTTGGTAATTATATGGCACTTATATGGCACTTTTTTCGCAGGTGAGACAACGTGTAAAGGTTTCTATTTGTATGATGATAGACAAAAGGCCCTCAAGACCCTCAAATCAAGAAATATATTGAGAAGTCAAGGAGCATGGCTGGTTTGATTGTTAATAGCAAAGTAATTTTTACTTCTGTTGCAGTATTATTTGGAAATATTTTCTCAATTTTTATTTTATTTCATACCACTTTTTTAGACCAAACATGTTTTCTCAGTTTTGGTAGCCAATTTCCTTGATGGATAAGGAAATAATTGAGATGGTACTCTTTCCAGTTGTCAATGAAGCTGTCAATGAAGCTTGTCGGGGTTCTAGGCGAGGGAATCACGGTTCAAGATTCAGACCTTGATATTTCCTCTGTAATGGGCATGGGATTCTCACATTACAGGTAAGTTGAAAAGTTCATTTTTTCCTATTTTTTCCCTATATGTGTTGCATCCTATATCCTATATTATATCCTATATTATAGTTCTTTCTTTTGAAATTCTTATAAACTTAGTTTGTTGTTGAAACTTTTTGAAAAAATTTTATGGTTTTTGGGGAACAATGATTGAACCAAATTACAATCCATCGAATTAATGCATTCATATTCTAAAGATGTTTACCTGTTGGAGGAGTTTTAAAAGTTCATTCCCAACAAAACTAAGAGTGTTTCTTCCAGGGGTGGTGTTATGTTCCGTGCAGATTCTCTTGAATTGAATTACAATTATTCCAAATTGAAGATCTGGGTTGAGTCATATGGTAATTGTTTTAAACCCTACCCATTCTTAAAAGAAAGAGCAGCCACTCGGTCTAAAATGGTTAGTATAGTATCATTTATCATTTTGATCCCTTTGCTCCAAATTTGATAACCAGTTTTTTATTGCTAATATTTTAATCATTGATATACGAGTGCAGAGTGCCCCAATAAAAAATATCAAGTCTTGATTACAATTATTGACAACAGTTCAGGGAATCTCCTAAACATTGTCTACCAGAGATTCTGGATGAGAGTAATGCCTATTTTTATATTCGTGATAGCTTGTCACCTTACCATTTAATCTCCAGTGCTCAGATTAAAGATTTATAGCTTAGGGAATTTCGTTGGAGACACATTGGGATTGTGTTGCAGTGCAAAGTTTCATCTTGTCAGTCCATATAATATTTGGTTGTACAATATTGGTTGAGACTTGGGTATTAGTGAATATTTCTACACTAACTCGGGTATTAGTGAGTAGTTCTAGGTTTTTCATTCCTTTATGATGTTTTCCATATCTATTGTAAGTAAATTTTATTACTTTATGAATGTTATCGCATGAGTAAGCGAAGTACTTGAAATATAAAAAGAACCTAATTACGTGTTGTAACAATTGGCCAATATGAAAATTATTAGAGATTACTCTTCATCGTTACTCTTTATTGGAGTAACTGTTAAAAACGAAGTGATATATTTGTTAAAAGCTAAGTGATATATTTGTTAAAAGCTAAGTGATATATTTGTTAAAATGCATAGAAATAATTCTTATGTTCCGTCATTGTCCTTTTGGCTTTATAATTTAATTAGTAATGGTTGGTGATTGCCCTTTAGCTCTCATTATAGTATAATTATTAGTTGTTGTTTGTGTTTAATGAATTTTTTAGATTGTACTTGAATATATGTGTCTTTTCGCATAACCTTCTTCATTTTCATTGTTGGATTTTTTCCCGCAATATGAATAATTATCTTTATTAGCATTTATTTTATTGTTTTACTTTTGAAACTGAGTTTATTCTCAAAATAGAGAAATGAATATCTTTTATTAGTTGATAATGAACAAATGATATTAAACTCTATTCATAATTTATTGCATTGCCAAGTATTTTATAGGTCATTAGGAAAAGATGTCACATAACATTAAGTAATAACAAAAAACTATATAAATGCATATGCATATAACTATATGACAAAAAAAAGTAAATAATTAAAGAAAAAAATAAATATTGTTATAATTTTATTTTCCACACTATACCACAACCATATATTAACCTTCTCCCCTTTTTCTATGTTAAGTGAATAGCTATTAGCTCATAGCTCCCAAAAAGAAGACATATTATATACCTTAAAGAGATGTTGTATGCCACATTACAATATTATGGGCTACTAATTGAGCGAGACAAGGAGGAGGACATTTCATATACCTTGAAAACATGTTGTATGCTACATTACAATATGATGGGTGAATAATTGAACACATAGTATACCTTGAAGACATGTTGTATGCCACATTACAATATGATGGACTACTAATGTCTTGAAAACATGTTGTATGCTACATTACAATATGATGGGCGAATAATTGAACACATTGTATACCTTGAAGACATGTTGTATGCCACATTACAATATGATGGACTACTAATGTCCTGTGTAGAATTCGCTATGATGTAGAAGACGAGTTTTGACTATATTCACCACAGTTTCTTCCGAGAAATTTTCTTGTGGATCTCTAAGGATGGATCCTAAAATGTTTCATATGAAAATGCTTTCACTATCTGAATTGCCTTATTTTGAATATTTCATATGAAAATGCTTTCACGATTTGCCTTCCCCGTTTTGAAACAGATCTGGTTCTTTCGACCTTCCAATCTGGTGCAACTTGTTCTCTCCGTATCAAATTCAAAAGAACATATATGCCTTCTTTTTTTTAATTGAAAATAACATTTAATATAGAGGGATGTGCAAAATAATAAGTTTAAATGGATAAATAATAACCTCCTAAAATTTTCTAAATTTGTCATTTTCAGGTTTCTTTTATATATTAAACCTAGCCCACAATTATACCAAGAATATGAAGAAATATTTCGCAAGGTGGCTTTCATTCATGAGAAAGGAAACTCCTATGAATTCATTCACTTAGCTTTCCTGCATTAACAATGCACGGTACATATCAGATCCAGCCATCCAAACAAATCATTTCAACATAGGATAAGTTACTTTCTAAATGCGGGTTTTTAACCTGCAAACAACCTTTTTCACCTCCGTTTCACTTGTTTATTTCTTTAATGGAAATGAAAGGAATCTTTCAAGCATTTGACACTAAAACAATTCCACCTTTACGTGAAGGTCAAAAAGGAAATTTCTTTCGCGTACCATCAAGTTCAACCGAACATGCAAACAAAATTTCTTTCCCTTTACTTTCAAAACTTACATCGATGGTAGGATTAAGCAATAAAAGAGATGATTGACTTGAACTTTGTTCTTACTTTGTCCCATGGTTGGAATTTGATGGGTAGATTGTGCGTCGTGCGACAATTTAGCCGTCAAATACGACTGACACTCTAGCCTACCCCTCATCAAACAACTTTGAAAGATGTAAAACGTTTAACCGTCCTTCGATCAACCATGCCTATGATAATTATGGACCCAGTATAGCACAAATAATTTCCAAGGGGTGGACATGTTTAACGCACTCGAAACAAATGTTGTAAATGACTTATTGACTTAAGCAAGCCCCCCAAGTAACAAGGGTTTTATTGGAACTTGAAAGAGCATCTTCGAACATTAGGAGGCAACCTATTTTGGAAAGGTTATAAAATTTGTCAATTTCGTGCAATGTAGGTGATTTGTATTTATCTTCTAGCTTGAATGATAATTTGTTTACTAATTTCTATCTTCAATGATTTTTTTATATATCATGATTTTTCTCAAATTTATGCCTTACGGCGTTTCCTTTGCAACATTTGGTGCAATTGCTAGTATAAGTGTGTACAGAATATATAAATGATATTATAAGACTGACAAATTTGAGCTTAAAAATCAAAAACGGGAAAATATATTTGAAACTATGTAGAAAAACGTTTTGTAAAAGACATTTGAAATTGTTTTTATTTTTTATTTTTTAAATGTAACTTCTTGTATGGTAGAAAATTTAAGTCGTTCATTATTTAATTTTGAAGGATTATTATGAATATCTTTTAAGTATTTTATATTTTGTTTTGAGTATATCTTTGTAGTTAATTTTGTTGGAAAATGTAAATTTGTGATGTATAATATGTACAGTTTAAGTATAGAGAGATTTTTTTATTTTCTTGAATTTATTTGAATTATCCTTTGTTCAAACAAAATTTTCTTTTGGAATGGTTCTTGCTTTCAGAAACATGAAATTTTCTTATTCTTCAAATCTTTGTTCCTCCTCTGTAGCTTGGAGCACTATCTCCTCTCCCATTTATGGAGGTCTTTTTGAATCCATTTTGTTTACATCTTCTTGCCTCTTATGAGCATTTTCGTTTGCTACTTCCTAATTTATATCTCTTTCGTCGAGATCACCCTCCAAAGAGGTGAATGGGTTCATTGATCTGGGATTTTTATCATATTCTTCTTCTCTTTCCTACTAGATCAAAGTTGTTGGATTCTGGAAGTGTGAGGCTCCCAAGAATTGAGGGCTTGACCTTTCTAGTATTCCTGCCAATTCATGCCCTTTCTCTTCCCCGGAGTATGACATTTTCCTTCGTCTTCTTAGATATCTGCAATTTTGTCATTTTTTGGGCAATTTCTTGTGATGTACCCATAATCATGACAATGCCTACACTTGAATGGAATTTGAAAATAATCTACAGGATGGATAGATGATCAGTTATCTATAGAGAGTTGAATTCTTTAGTAAGACCTTTCTCTAAATCAGCTTCAACACAGATCCTGACACAAACATACATTAAATCTTTAATTGTTGTTGTATATATAATATATATATATATATATATATATATATATATATATATATAATATATATATATATATATACTTATTCTCAATGTATTTCCAACATTTCTCAAGTTATCTTTATCCCAACAGCAAAGAGAGAGATGGGGTAATTTGACCCAAGTTGGAATAACATAAGGGAAATTATTCTCCAAGTTAATATCCAATGTCCATCTATCCAAATACAACCCTTATGCTCCCATAAAATGCAATCCATTTCATCTACGATGTCTTGGATAGACGATGAGCGGGTGCTCTGTTAAGGCGCTCCTTGATGTGAAGTCACTCGTTCAATTCCCCACCCCAATCGAGGTGATATATTGGACATGATGAAGATGCAGTCTTGCCAAGCTTACAAAAAAAATACAATCCTTTTCAGAAGATCAAATCTCTATATTCTTTGTGCTCAAAAAGGAAAGTGAAGAAGCCTTTCTCACAAAAAGCACATTTGATTTGTCCCTTCACCAAGGGCTTGTAGTTTTTGTCCACCCACTGCTTAAGGGAATTAGGGGATGGCCAGATTTCCATAAATTACCCTACCAAGCCCCTTTCAACAAGATTGAGAGTTGTAGCTCTAGATCTACTGGGGATATACCTGGACTTTTGGAATACTTTCTAATCTTTGAACACAAATTTCTCATTCTTGGTTTTAACCCCTTTCAATCCATTATGAACTAGTGCATTGAAGGCAATTACTGCAAGAGAAGACATGGTGTGTGGCTGATGAGATGTTGAGGAAGGTAGGGGGACAGACCCCCCCATAGAGGTTGTTGTTGCGTAGAACCCTAGTTCTCAATCAGTTGTGTCTTCATAGCATCATCATTCCCCAAACCACATGTCAAATTTTCCCTCATGAGCTCCACCTTTAACTTCCGCATATGATTTTGGGACTGCATGTGGCCGTTGTTACTGAGCTCAAGGATTTCGACCAATTCATAGGGAAGTTAAGAACTCTTTAGCTTTTCCAGAGAATTTTCGAACCTAATAACTAACCAACCACATAGATACGTTGGTGCCTTTAACTTCAATATAATTATTACTTCTCTACATCAAAATAATCATTATTATATATAAAACTAATTAAAATTAACAACAAATATTATCAAATAATATCAAATATGGTTTTAACATTTTTCTTATTTGATTCAACATTTTGTTTTTTCATATCTTTATCCTCTCTTACTATGAATATGAACAAATTTACATTTTGAATTATATGTATTATCTCTTTACGCTCCCTTACTATGATTATGAACAAATTGACATTCTAAATTATATCTATTATCTCGAAATAAATATAGTCACTGCAATAGCATGCATATAATGGATGAAGTATATTAGTTGATCCAATTATATTTGGAGCCATATCATGGTCAACAATTTAGAGACATGTTTTAATCAATATATATTAGCATGTATTTTGTTATTTTAACTTATTATCTTATCGGGTATGTATTTGGTTTTGTGGGTTGGTATGTATTTGGTTTTGTGGGTTTACTAAAAATGGTTGGTTTAATTTTTTAATATTTTAATTAATTTAAGAGATTATTTGATAAGTTTTGAATGTTTTTTATTTTTTAATGAAATAAT